>JAGKTI010003376.1:40144-58101 GCA_018397915.1 Birgus latro
AGAAACCGAATTGTAAATTGCGCACCAACTAGCCGGCGTAGCGTGATTGCGACCGGAGCGCTGTGAAGCGGTGATTTTGAGCTTTGGTGTAACTGTAACCCCAACACGCCACATCACTAAGTCATCGAGGTACACGACTTTGAGGGAAAATGTGTTTAGTGCACCTGGCCATCTGCTGTACGTTGAACAATGAAGAATCTTGGAGAGCAACGTGTTTGAGTGAAATTCTATTTCAGATTTAGAAAAATTTTTACAGAGAGCTTTGAAATGTTGCAACGGGTCTATGGTGAGGATGTTTTGAGCCGCACACAATGTCACAAGTAATTCCAGCAGTTCAAATTGGGAAGAATATCCTTCGAAGGCGATCCCAAACGTGGACGGCCTCCCACGTCAGGAGACGACGGTCACGTTGAGAATGTGCGTGCTGTGATCCGTGAAAATTGTCGCTTGACTGTTTGTGAAGCTTCGAAGGAAGTAGGTATCTGCAAAAGTTCGCGTCACACGATCTGAACCGAGAAACTAAAGACACATCGTGTTGCCACGAAAACTGTGCTGCATCTGCTGACAGATGAGCAAAAAGAGAACCGTGTCACCGTAAGTCAAGAGCTTTTCGATTGTTCAGATACTGATGAAAATTTTCTGAAAAATGTCATAACAAGTGTTGAAGCGTGGGTGTATGGCTACGAAGCGGTTGTCGCAATAGGTTGGGGCATCATCGCCGTGATAAAAAAAAAAAAAAAAAAGCTCGTCAGAGTTCAAATATGAAGGTTATTTGGATTGTCTTTTTTAATTGGAAGGGCGCTGTTCATCATGGGTTTATTCCACAATCAATAAAAAGTTTTACTTGGACGTATTGAAACGTTTGAGGGAGACAGTGCGAAGGAAGAGCCCTGAGGCTTTGACAAACAAATCCGGAATGCCGTACCATGACAATGCACGTGCTCACTGCTCACGCTTTGCTCCGAAAGTTGAAATCCTCCCTGAAAGGTAGCCGATTTCAGACAACGGAGGAGCTAGAAGAAAAGTCACCAAGTGTACAAAACACACTTTCACTCAAACACATGTACTTCGATGACCAAGTGACGTGGCGTGATGTAGCTAGCGTTAGACTAAAGCTCAAAGTTATCGCAACACTGTTTCTGTCGCGATCATGCTACGCCAGCTAATTGGTGCGCTCTTTAGAAAATTCAATTACTTTTTGGACAGACCTTCATTCACAGACTAGCTAGAGACAAGGGATTAGATACTATATAAGAACCGTGGTGTTTTCACTGAAGGGCAGAATAGAACCGTTCTCACCAGTTATACAGAATTTTTCCTTTTCTATTTTCTTTTTATCTTTCAAGATTTAAGAGAATTGTGAAGAGATAAACCGCATTAGGGAGAGTACAGGTTCAGTCAAACATTAGTCTGGGCACGAACTAGGTGAATGATACTTTTGCGTCAGGAAATACATTTAATAACCAGGAAATGAAATAATAGATGAGTCATTACACCAGAAACTCAAAAATTATGATGCACAACAGTGGCAAGAAAGCATGTCAAAGTAGTCACGTGCGTATTACTACTTTCGACTGAGAGAAATGGCATGAAGATTTTAAATATATGAAATGCTGGAAACAAATGCTGAACAGATAAAAAAAAAAAACTAAGTAAAATTCCTCAATAAATTACGCTTGAAATGCTGAAGTTCTTATTAAGGGATAAAAGTCAAACTAAGGAAAACTGTTCCTGAGTTGATAAACTGTGAATAATTATGAAACCCTGCAACTATGAATTAATTCACACATTATAGGGGTGAACTGAAATGGAATGAGATTGTGGGTGACGGGTGCTGCATGTGCACCATATTTGTCATGCAGGGAAAGAGTTCCCAGCAACTAAGTCCAGCATCATAGTGATAATGAGTGACAAGATCCTTGCAATCCTATCGGGCCTCTCAACACTTATCCAAATTAGAGCCGTCTTTAAACGACGCTTTGTTTTGGAGAAAGAGCCCAGCTTAGAGCCGTTTCTGAACAGCTGCCCCCGCCCCCCCCACCACCACAGCTACAATAACCATCATCACAGTTACCACCACCACCATCATTATCACAGCTACCACCACCATCAACACCGCCATCACAGCTACTATCAACACCACCACCACCGCCGCAGCTACTACCACCACAGTTACCACCACAACCACCATCATCATCACAGCTACTACCATCACCATCACAGCTACTATCACAGCAACTGCCATCACCCCCACCACCACCACCACCACCACCACAGCTACCACAACCACCACCATCACCATCATTGTCACAACCACCATCATCACATCACCACCACAACTACCGCCACCAAAACACCACAGGTGCCACCATTTTCTGTTGAGTAAAATCGTTTTTTCGTAGCATAAATGAAATAATAGACTTCAGAGTATACATTTACACCCCTCCCCTATCTCTCTGTGAAGGCGAATGAAACTCTCTATAAATGTTCCTCTACATCTTCCACATGTGTGTATTGTAGAGCCTAAGAGGACAATTTTTAGGGGCCAAAACACCCATTCAGAAAATATCAATATGAAACTGAAACTGACCCTTCTGGGAAGCTATTCCAACCATCCTGCCAAGTTTCATCAAAACTCTTTTTCCAGTTTTAGCTGCACTACACACACACACACACACACACACAGAAATATAGAAAGAGAGAGAGAGAGAGAGAGAGAGAGAGAGAGAGAGAGAGAGAGAGAGAGTTACAAGGAGTTAGACCTACAAGGAGTTATTAAGACTAGCAATAGCATAAAATATACTGAGGAGGTACCATGGATGAAACTCCAAGGAACATGTTGCTGCTCTAATACTGAGTGAAAAGCATAGCAAAGACGAAGGTTCTCCGTGCCCACCTCTCCCACCTGCAGCATGGCCACGAAACTGAAAGAACACCTGACTTGTGAACCAGATACTCTCTTCAGAAATGGAGAAAACACTCAAACTATACCTGACTTAGAACTGACAGATTTGTCTAGTTAGGTTTTGAAATGATCTACGTAGGAACTGGTAATGACCTCTGCTGATAGCCGATTCTTGGTATTGCAAATACTAAATGTGAAGCTAATGCATCAGGATCGGAATGCTTTAAGTCAAGGTTCCATCCATCATTCCAGGTCGATTTGGTATTTAAGCGAAATCCATGACAGACATTGAAAACTTCATTTAGTTCTCTGTGCAAATACCTAACCTCTAATGAAATGAGGTCCAGTGCCTGCAGCCTTCTTTGGTATCCCATGTGCCAGATGGACGGAATCAACTTAGCAGCGGGACCTGGACTCTCTCAACCCTCAGGATTTCCTTCTGGGTTGGGGACCAGAACTGCACAGCATATTCCAGATGTGGCAGTACGAGAGAACGGTGAAAAGAGACGATTGGTTACTTGTTTCTGCATCTAAACTTCCTCTCCATGTAAACTAGAGGAGTTTGTACTCTTTTTCCCTCTTCACTGCTAATTATTACACCAAGGTCCTTTTACAAGTCATTACTGATGATTGCCCCTTCTAATTAAGGGCAGTTTGTTCTTCGTCTTGTAAGATGTGTGGATCACCTTGAACTTATTCAGGTTGAACAACATTTGCCCCGGTTCACATCACCTCCGTTATTTAAGTCCCTGCTTAGTTCTTTTATCTTCTAAAGTAACGAAAAATTACTTCCTAGGTGTGTGTTTTCTACAAATCTGGCAATACAGCTGACAGTTTTCACATCTATATCTTTGTTGTTACTGATAAATCATAATGGACCTAGAACTCAGTGCTAGAGCAATCTACTTATTACTAATGTCCAGCTAGAAGTTTCCCCATTAACTACTAAAATTTGGTGTTGGTCAGTCAGCCAGTTCTGAGTCCACACAGCTGGTTTCAGTGAATATACAATGCATGAGAATTTGCATCAGCTTTTGATGAGGCTTAATCGAACGCCTTCTGGGAGTCTGGAGAAAAAATATCAGCTGCCAGAGAAATATTCGGTGAACATGCAGTGGAAGAATTATTCAGATTCACTAAGAACGAAAAATGCCATCTAGAATAATGTTTTAAGCCATTCAGTAATTTATTTGACGATCAATGATCTACAATCCCATCTGCAACTGCACTTTCCAGTACCTTCCCTACCACTGACTGAAGCTAATTTCCTGAAGAATAGTGATCTCTTATTTTTAAAAAGAGGATTAAATTTGCTTCTTTCCAATTCGATAGAGCCTCTCTACTAGCCAACGGTTTATCAAAGCTACGTGACTTTTGTGGGCAACCTATTCACGTACCTCTAAAAGAACCCCGGTAGCATCTCGTTGGGACTGAGGGATTTGTTGGCTATTGATATGGCTAGCCATTTCGACACTTCCACGTCGGTGCACTCAACATTCTTCAGAGTCAAACCCTCATCAGTATTTATTTATTTATTTTTATTAATGCAAAGGAAGAAGGAACCAAAGACCAGGAGCCTGCAAATTTTCAATTCCAAGAAAAAAAACAAAAAAACAATATAACAGACAACCAAATTCAAGAACCGTTCATTTCGAGATGCTTGGACACGTTGCATTTGATAGACTGGAGATCATAGGCAGGGGAAAATACAGACAGAGGAAGACAGATCCAGAGTTGACCTGTTGCATACATGAAGGACTGGGAGTAACGGTTAACTCATGCATTAGAGAGTTGGACAGAAAAGAGATGAGAGTTTGTTGCTAGACGGGTGCTGTGCACCCACCGTAGTGGTGGAGGGATGCATGTAAACAGTTCGGAGGAGCAGTGACCATTGAAGTAGTGATAGAAAAGAGATAAGGATGCAACAGTGCGGCGAAGAGACAAGTTGAAGAGAGCCAGTGAGAGGAGGAGAGTTAATGAGACAAAAAGCCTTTGACTTCACCTTGTGGGAAGCCTTCCAATACATAAGAATTGTACTCGACACAGGAGCGATTGAAACTCGTGAATAGTCGTAAAGTTAACAACTGTGTAGGGGTAAAGAAAGCACGGAGTCGACTTAGCAAACCCAATCCCTTGGAAGCAGATTTAATAAGAGAGGTAATGTGTTCTTTCCAAGATAAATCCCAAGAGAATGAAACCCCAGGTATGTTTAAAGATAATGCAGGATTGAGCTGGGTATTGTTAAATATCGGAGGGTACTCCTGTGGAAGATTTTGTTGGGCTGATATACGTAAGACTTGAGTATCTGATGCATTAAATACAAGATTATTTGTAACCCAATCAGCGATGTGAGCCGAGTCAGACATTAGGTGTGCCATAGTCTCATCCCTTGTTTGTTTAAGTAACTGCTGAGATGGACGTTGCGGGAAGCGAGTGGAGAGGTGAAGGGTGGAGTCATCAGATGAAGAGTGGATAGTATTAGATGCACAGCTTATGTCATTGATGAATAAAAGGAAGCGAATTGGTATAGGACAGAACCCTGAGGAACACCTCCACCGATAACTCTGTGAGAAGTATGGTGGCTGTCTAAAACAGCAGCGATAGAACGACCAGAAAGGAAGCTATATATGATGTGACAGAAGGAAGGACTGAAACCATAAGAGAGCAGTTTGGAAATCAAAGATTTATGCCAGACTCGATCGAAAGCCTTTAAGATGTCAAGTGCAATGGAGAAGCTTTTGCCAAAGTCCCGAAACGCGGACGAACAGAAATCTGAAAGGTAGGTGAGAAGATCGCCAGTGGAGCGTCCCTGGCGGAACCCATAATGACGATCAGAAAAAAGGTTGTGATAGGAAAGATGCTTTAATTTTTTAAAGTTAAGAATAGACACGAAAATTTTTGAAATACAGGTTGTTAAAGCAATTATGCGATATTTAGAAGGATGGGAATGGTCACCCTTCTTTGGGACAAGGTGAATGAGAGCAAACTTCCAGCAGGATTGAAAGGTACAAGTTGACAGACAAAGACGAAAGAGTTTACCTAGGCAGGATGTAAGTACAGAAGCACAATTCCTGAGGACATCGGGAGGGACCCCATCAGGCCTATATGCCTCGTTAGTATTGAGGCCAGTGATGGCAGAAATACAACAACTAAAGAAATTTCAGTGTCAGCCCTGAGGAAATCAGAGGGTGGAAGAGATGGAGGGACAGCACTAGAATCGTCTAAGGCGGAATTGGAGGAAAAAATCAGAGAGAAGAGTTCTACTTTATTAGTAGAAGATATAGCTACAGAACCATCAGATGAGGTAAAGTTTTTAGAGAGGTTTTTGGCAAGGTGCCAGAAGGAGTGGGAAAAATTCGAGTTGGGGAGTTCAGAGCATTTAGTACGAATGAAATTATCTTTAAAAAGTGAAGAACAGACTTAGCACGATTCTTGGCAGAAACATACAAGAGATGAAATTCAGGAGTGGGTTGTCTCTGGTACTTTTTGTAGGCGTTCTTGAACAACCGTGATTAAATAAACTTGTTTTGTTTTATCATTATTCAAAGGATTTGAGAAAGGAATGTGTGCTTCCATGCCCGAGAAAATAACTTCCATAATGTGCAATGCACACTCAGATGGCTCTTGGCCGTGGAAGCAATGCTCATTCCAGGGAAAATCAAAGAAGTACTGCCTGAGGGCTTCCCAATCAGCAACTCTAAAGTGCCACAACCGATGCTTCTTTGGAGGGTCCACAGGCCGTACTGTAGCGATAGGACAGGTTAAGGTAATAAGGTGATTAGAGGAACCCAACAGAGAGGAGAGATTAACAGCGTAGGCAGAAGGATTAGTTGTAAGGAAGAGGTCAAGTATGCTGAAGCTGTCTCCAAGGCAGTCAGGGATACAGGTATGATGCTATGCAAGCAGCTCTAGGTCATTAACCTTTCACGTCCCAGCCGATTTTCCACCACTGCACCCCCCCCCCCCAATCCCGACCAATTTTGGAAACAATATTTTTTGGCTCAAACCTCCGCTTTTGGTGAGAAACATCGAAAATTCATGAGAAATCGCCCACCTGAGCTTATAAATGTTGCTACAGGTGGCAGTATCCTCATCTTTTCATGCTCTATGAGGGTACCAGGTTTCAAAGACAGTGAAGTATGGAAGGGGTAACTAATTTGAACCACTTAAATTAAGTATTTATTTATTTATTTGGTACGAATTTATTTATAGTACAAGAGTATATTGGTTTTCACACAATAATATAGGCGATATAAGCGTTGTTCACTCACCAGACACATCAACATATGGCACCTTCCTTTACAACATTACCACCTCATCACTTCTGTTTGTTTCTTCCTCTGGCTTGTTTCTTCCTTTGTCCTCCACCTCAGGAATCACTTTTGCCTTGAATTTCGCCACTGGAGAGACCGTGGCGCGACATGTCTTTACTGGCCAGGTCACTGCTAACAGGTGAGTTGCCGAGAAAATGATGTGCGAGGGGGGGGAAGGGGTCAGGTAGGGCCAGGCAGTATCCCTGCCTGACGGTGGATAGAGGAAGGTCTCCCACATATGCCAACCAAAAATCACCCGTGAAACTTGAAAAATATGCAAATGACTGATCTTGCAATTGCAAAACATGTGGGTATGTCGTCGGGTGTCACCGTGACCAAAGGTTGCAACATACCCATACGTCGACGGGATGCCTCGGGTTAAGGATAGGAAAAAATGTAGTTTTTTTCACCAGTTAGATCAGCGAAAGGTTAGGAGAGCCAAAGATGATTGTGAACATTGAAATCTCCTAGGATGGAGATTTTCGAGAAAGGAGGAATGAGTAGGATGTGTTCCATCGTAGAAGTAAGATAGTCGAAGAAGTTTTCGTAGTCAGTAGAACTGGGGGATAAATAAACAGCACAGATATATTTAGTCAGAGAATGACAGGAAAGCTGAAGCCAGAGTAGAAAATTCAACAGATTAAAGTTCAGGAACACGAGAGCAAGATATACAGTATTGTTGCGTACATATACACAACAGCCACCTTCGGCTTTGAAATGAGTATAGAGAAAGTAGGAGGATTCAGAGAAGGCTTTGCTGTCAATCGCCTCAGACAGCTAAATCTCAGTTAGGAAAAGAAGGTGAGGTTTAGAGGAGCAGAGTTGGTGCTCAACAGAGAGGAAGTTAGAGGAGAGGCTGCAAATGTTGCAGAAATAAAGAAGTGAGTCAGTGGTTCCAGGCATCTCACTGGGTCGTCATCAGGAGAGGAGTGGATGGTGGGGACTTTGAATGTCTCCCTCTCCCTGGGGACTCTGAGGCTTGGTTAGTGGATGACATTTTTTTGTTCTTTAGTAGGATGTGATGTGAGTAAAGTGCGTGTCATCTCGTGATGACAGTTAGAGGAACTTGTATATACTGGAGAGCATGCTGGCCTACTTTCTGCATTACTGAAACACTGAAAAAGTTCAGGAAAGGGGGATGGCCAGGAGCTAGTCCCGAGGGCAGACGAAACGGGAGCTCCTGCTCTCCCCGTCTTCAGCCTTAAGCCCCTCTCCCACGTCGCCGTAAATAACCACGATAAATCCACGCTGAACATCTTGGTTCAAGTCGGTGATATGTCGAGTTGTCGACTACTCTAAACACGAATCATGATGTCGGCGTAATACTCTCGACACCAGGACAACAAAACGTCGACACCTCGGCAGTGTATACGATATAAGCGGCGACTAATACCCGACATTTAGGCTATATGTTGGCGTATTGCGTAAGATTAAAGGAATTTCAAAAATTAACGTTTTTTTTTTCGCCAAAAAACGCCGATATAGCTACGAAGTCGGCGTCTTGTCGATAATGTATCGGCGAAATGCAGATGAATGTACCGGCGAAGCAGATATGATGTCAATCGTCAGAGTTCGACGACATATCGACGCAATATCGGCGAATTACCTACGATAAAATACAGTATTAATGTCGTAGTACCCAGTACGTATCGTACATTTTAAGTAGGTTATATCGTAAGGGACTCGCCGATTACTCGCCAACATCTCACTGTAATCTGGTACGATACCAGTTGACGGCTCAACGTCTTTTTTTTTTTAAATTCACGAGACGTCGGCAACGTCGTCAATTACGCGCCTGTTATTCGCCGAGTCATCTGCGATGTCGCCGCCGCCTCTCCCTATTGTCGACGACTCCTCGCCGAAAGTTGGCAAAGTCGTGAAGCTCCACGACGTTTTGGTGCAGCACCAAGTCATCGTGGCGCTTCACGTAAAACTGCCGACTCGTGGCACACATCGGCGACATGCCACGATTGTCAATGATTTTGTTCACGATTAGTCACTATTATGGATTTTTGGCACATCGTGACTTTATCTTCGTCATTTACGGCGAAGTGGGAGAGGGTCTTTACATCACCTTAGGAGTACCGCCCTGCTCGACAAGTGCCATAGTCTTCCTGCAAAGCCTGGTGTGTGGATATTATCCTCCACCCTTCCAGTCAATACTGGTGAGATGCGAAAAATCAGAATGCCTTTTGTGACGTGAGATTTTCTTAGACTCTGAATCAAATAATGAATAAATCATGCTCCTGAAAAATTTTCTACTGTTCAAGCAACTAGAAATACTGTGGTTTCTCCGTGCACAAGGCTGGTATCTGTGATTTCTTATCGCTTCTAGCCCTGTCTACAAGTAACTTCATGCTCCTATACAGGTCTTCTGGACTGCTACTGACTCTGAACTTGCAGTTTTCTTACTTAATCTCCCTAACTATTGCTGTTATCTCACTAGTGTACAGTATTTATGTTGGGACGGTGGTGATCCAACTGGTTTAGAAGGCACAAACTTTGGTTGTTGTGCCATAAAGCGATCTCTGAAAATTAGCCAGGACTCATTCACAGTCTGTCCTATTTCCAAATGCATTGCCCACACTCCATCCCTGAGGACATTAAAGTTTGGGCTGTTAAGTTAGGTTTCGAAATTACGTGCACACAAAGAGAACCTGAACAGATTATCGTCACTTCCTTCTAATGGTTCGTCTACAGTCAAACTGACAATGAAGTCGTCCTCGATGGAGAACACACACACACACACACACACACACACACACACACACACACACGAGAGGGAGAGAGAGAGAGAGAAAGAGATGCTACGAGGTAACACTGAAAGGCGGGAGTTGATGAGACCAAAACCCGCCTATTCCATCTTGTTTAAATGACACGTATGTGATGGCCTCTCCACAGCACCTGTACTCTCCACATGGAAGCATGGAATCGATTCAGCACATCTAACCTTTGAGAAGCATATATTAGACTGAAAGAAATGGTCTGAAAACAAGACAGGATACCATTAATATCATGGACCAACCTTGAAATATTGTATGGGGAGGGGGAGGGGCGAATCGCGGTAGTCCCCACCTTCTATAAACTCTGGTACGGACTAAAGTCTACTACTATGCAAAATTTCGTATGCCTACGTAAATACTATGGCGTTACAACCCTCTGGAGACAGTCCCCCCTTGGATGTAGCCATCAGGGGTCCCACCCTGCTTAAAATGTGGCCAGACTAAATACCTACCAATGCACAAAATTTCGTGATCCTAGGTTAAAAACGATCGCCGTGCATAATGGTTTTGCAGGGAACCAACCCATGTGGTTCCACACTTCCCAAATCGTAGTCAAGGTGAACATCTATCAATATGCAAAATTTCATGTTTTCAGTTAACTTTGTCCGTGCATAACGCCTTTGCTCCCAGCCCGCCCCCCTCACTCCCCGAGGGGGGCAGCCCTCGGGGATCACACCATGCGTATAACCTGGCGTGATTGAAGCTCTAGCGTTGTACAGAAGCTCATGTTCCTAAGTTAAAGAAGTGACTGTACCTAATTGACAGTTTTTTTTATATATTCCCCTAAACAGAAAAAAGAAAGAGATTGAAATTATAGTGTGCGAAAGCTTCGTCTAATACTTTTACTTGTGACTATTAATTAGACGTTCCAAGATGTAGGTGGAAAAATTGTTGTTGTTATCAGTACCAATCTGTCTGGTAGAGCTGTCCCATCAACCTCAGGAAAGCAATCGCCTCTGTAGGGCCATCCCGAGCCGTGAACCAACGTTTCCTTGCGGCTGACAACATCTCGCAACAGAGAGGCGTGGGGAAACGTGTGGAGGTTTGGTTCCCAAATGAGCGTATACTGCAGTTACTGGTTACTTTTCCACATGCCTAAGCAGGTGGAAAAGTAATCAGTAACTCTAGTAGGTCGGCTGACCAATACTGGGTAGTTCCTTCCCAAGGGTACGACTGCAGTACCAAATTAGACAATACAGCTGAAAACGGTCTTATACGCTGAGTGCAGTGCGTATCCATACGAGTGTTCAGGAACAAATAAAACTCGAAAGATGATGAATGTGACAGAAATTTTGTGTTCTGCGAGCCTCAGTGACTGTGACTATTTACTCATTCATATGCCGTATATACGAGTATAAAGTATATCCAACTCATCCTAGTGACATGTCTTTTTTATTCACAAAAGTCTACCGAACTTACATCAGGTACCGTACAGTGCAAAGGCAGAGATCAAGTCCCATTCATCCATTACTCCATTTCTGAATCAATTTCTTCCTACGTCCATACCGAAAAGATTTTTTTTTTCTGAAACAATTTGTGTGTTTGTATGCTGTCTACTAATATTCAGCTCTTTACTAGTGTCACCTGTAACAAATGCTATTATCTACATAAACGCAAATCTAAAGCTTCCTTACTCAGCTGGTCCGGTGAGTCCAGAGTCAGATTTCTCAGTCAACCCTCACAAGAAAGGGATCAAATGCTGGAATTAGTCTTTGTCATTCTTTCAGAGCATCCCCTAAGGAAATGATAGCGGTATGTATTCTGTAGTATGGATGACAAATTCCAGCTGTACTTCATAGTTTTCATATTGCTTTAAAAGTTCTGTTATTCATACTTGTTGATATAAGGGCAAAGACCTTGATAACATTATATCATAAACTACATCGTTGTCGAGATATTATACATTTATCAACCATGACTACCAGAGCCGTCACACAGTTTCATCCACCAGCTGTGCTTCTTCTAATGGTTTTACACAGTAAGTTCTGTACATGTGTCTATATCGTGCATACTTCGCCAATATTGTACTTGATTAATCTGCTAATGACCCTTTGAAGGTAGTTGCAATTCTCCACTGGAAAGATTATTATTCGGTCTATTTGTGTCATCCTCAAATTTACTTGCGCTACTAATTATTAGCAAATATAGATCTCTGATGTACGAGTATATCACAAACAGTACTAACAGTTTACCAAAAACTGATCCCTGAGGCACCACACGTTGCTTATTCTGGGTAACAGATTATTTTATTTAGTTTAGGTAAACTCCTTCGGTGAAAGGGTTAGACACACTCTCTACTAAACTATGTTACCCAAGGACGTATTACGTGTTATCTTTTTAGTCCGATTTACGTCAAAAGTAATACTCATCATAGGAAGCTCTCAGGCTGAAGAAATCAACAGCAGCAATTCGAACCCACTGTTTCCTTGCCAGTCTTCACTCGGATGGCGTATTTTTATTTCACTCTTCCTACCACCAGACGATTTTTCGACTAAGGAAGGTCCTCTATCTGTGAAAGAATTAACAGTGCTTTTACCTAGCCAATGCAGGTCGAAAAGTCTTTCTCGAATGTAATAAAAGCATCAGAAAGTAGCATGGGGGAAAAAAAAAAGTCACCGAAGTGAAGTAGTAAAGATATACTTTCTCATTATGCCATGCGCAGCAGCATTTCTAGAGGATCACTCATAAGTGTACCCCAACAAATGCCGTGTACAACTCTGGAATTGTTCTATAATCTTGAAATTTATCAACTGTCTCATGTACTACGGAGAAGCAAGACAGCAGATTCGAAGGGCAGGACCGATCCTTCATAAATTCATTGTTAGAAACATTGCTAAGCCTTACCCTCCCTAATTTCTACTTGATTATGTTCGCTATGATCAGTTCTAACTTTGGATATACTGTTGATGCGGAATTTATTGGTCGATTAGTAGAGAAACTTGACTACGAGATAGGGAGTTATCTGCACGTCTCTCAGTACTGCCAGTTTAACAGATCATTGAATAACAGGTTCAGCTAATGACCTAATTCTTTACGACAATATTAAAACTCTTTCATTTCAAGGATTTTTTATTTTTAATTCCGTTCTCGCAACACCAGTCGATTTTATTCAACTTACGAAGAACTCGTCGGCGTCAAGGAGATAAAAGCAGTCTCTGTTAACTCCTTCAGCCTGGAGATGACATTTCAGGTGATGAATATTAGATTAACAGAGCCCTCTCACTGAAGGGGTCACTTCTTTGGCATAAGTTTCATCGAGAAAGAGCGACTTACGAGTCATTAATAATTATTTTCATATTTATACTTTCCGTGTCTATAATTAATTCATTAAGAGTGTTATATACATCTCTCTTATTTTTTGCTGCTATTGAATATCAAGTAGATATTTATTGGTGAAAACTGCCACACACACACACACACAGAAAAGAAAAAAATAATGGAAACTGCACTTTTGTTCTCTGTTTTCCTCTTATTCTTTAAGCAATGTGTAAGCTAGTGGTAGGTGGTGGCGACCATCATCCACTCACTTGATGTAGTGCTGCCTACTTCTTCCTTAGCCTTTATCATTCTTTTTCTGTGCCTGCCCTCCTTTCTTCCTATTTCTCCTATATTTCCTGTCACTTCTTACTACTTTTCTTTCCTTTACAGGTGGCATTACATTGAGTGACAAGCCAAATGGTTTCCTGTAAGCCAAGAATCCATTTACAACGCTGGGTGGTAACCATATAACTAAACCATACGTGCTCCCTACGTGTCAACAAGTGGGTTGGTGGAGGGTTAGTGCCCCTCCCCGTAAAATAAATAACTCAAAGTCAAATGGCCATCCCTTACGGGATTATGGCGTCTGGCAATAGATAGATAGATAGTAAGTTAGTCAATGTTTTCCTTAGTTTTTATTCTCCTCGAAGTGAAATTACTGTTTCTAGTTTTCATTGGCCATGTTTGGTATTTCAGTTTCAGACCCTTTCTTTGGATTCACAAGTCGTACTCGGATCTGTCAGTAATGGGTTATTGATCACTTAACTGATCCTCATCTATTTTCAGTTTTCTAGTAAAATATTTCTTCTATTCTGTAATGAACTTCAGTCTACCAATCATTCATCGTGAACCAGATGTCTGTATACTGAAATGTCGTTTGAAAATGAATTTTTCTTGGATCCTACACCTTAGCTTCTTGTGTTTGTTGTAGCTGTCATTAACACCTGGATTTTCAACGTGTCGTGTGCTTATCCTCCTTATTCCTATGACGTATGGTGAAGCTTATTTACTGCTGTCTTCAGGTGATCATTTTAAACTTAAGATGGATCTGTAGTAGTAGGTGGGTTAATGAGGGATATGTCTAACCCTGCCAGTTTGAAAGTCTATGCAAAACTGAATGAAATCATGTAGTAGATGGCAGGGAGTAGACTGTAGCACCAGTCGAACAGGGCGGTACTCCCAAGATAGATGGAAATTTAATGACGAAGGTAATTGGAGCTCCCTTGGGACTAGCATCTGACCATTCTCCTTTGGTGAGCTTTTTCAGTGTTTAAATATCATAAAGAGTAGGCCATCCTACGCAATTTCCTCTAACTGTCAACACCAAACTTCAAGTACATTACACACCACACTTCCTCTTGTAAATTAAGCAAAAATGGCATCTCAGCACCCAGCCTCAGAGTCCCGAGGGATGAGGGGGCATAAAAGCCCTCATCATCCGCCCCTCTCCTAGTATCAACCAAGTGAGATGTATGGAACCACTGTCTAACTCTTTTTTCATTTCTGCAACATTCATGTCCTTTCCTCTCATTTTCTCTCTGTTGAACACCACCTCTCTTCCTCTGAACCTCACCTTCTCTTCCTTCCTGATAGTCAGCTGTCTGAGGTGACTGATAGCAGACCCTTCTCTATATCATCCTACTATCTCTATACTCACTTCAAAGCCAAATGCAATTGTTGTGTGTACGAGTAGGCAACAACATATCTGGCTCTCGTATTCCTGAATTTGAATCTTCTGAAATCTCTACTTTGTAGCTATGGCAATCCTGTCATTCTCTAACTAAAAAAATCTGTGCTGTGCATGTATCCCCTAATTCTGCTAACTATGCAAAAATTCTTTGACCATCCTACTTCCAAGATGGAAGACATCCTATCAATTTCTCTTTTCTCTGAAATATCCATTCTGGTTGACTTTAATGTTCACCAACAGCTTTGGCTCTCCTTTCAATTCATTAATCCACTGGTGAGCAAACCTATATCTTTTCTTCCTTTAATGGCCTAGAGCAGTTTGTACAGCACCATAACCTTATCCTTGACCTCCTTGGAGAGAGTTTCAACATACCTGACCTCCTCCTTACAACAAACCCTTCTGCTTTCTTACCTTAACCTACCCTATCACTCCAGTAAGGCCTACGGACCCTCCAAAGAAGAAGCAGCTGTGGCACTTTGGTGCTGCTGAATTGGGAGACCCTCAGGCAGCACTGTTTTATTTCCCATGGAATGCTTCCATGGCCAAGAGCCATCTGAGTGTACCTCGTTCATGATGGATGTAATTCTCCCGGGCATGGAAGCAAACAACCCTTTCTCTTGTCCTGCGACTATTTCAGTAAAATGCTTGGCATAATCACTGTTGTTCTAATGATGTGCGCAAGAAGAAGAAGGGCTACAAAAGGTACTGATCCCAGTTCATTCCTGAATCTCGTCTCTTTTATGTTTCTGCCTGGAACCATGGTACGTCTGTTCTTTGCTCTGCTAAAAATTATTTCATTCGTAATAAATGCTCTGAACTCTCTGACTCAGATTCTTTCTGCTCCATTTGGCACCTTGTCAAAAACCTCTCTAACAGATTTGCTTCATCATCCTTCCCTCCTCCTTTCTGTTCGATCTGGAGTTGTTTCTTCTACTAAAAAAAGCGGAACTCTTTGCTCAGGCTTTCTCCTCCAATTCCACCTTAGATGATTCCGGTGCTCTTCCTCCATCACTTCCTTCCTTTGATCTCCTTATGACTGACATTAAAACTTCTCCAGCTGATGTACTTTCTGCCATCACTGGCCTGAATACCAACAAGTCATATGGATCTGATGGGGTCCCTCCTGTTGTCCTCAAGAACTGTGCTTCTGTGCTTATGCGAATATCCTGCCTAGGTTAACTCTTAAGCCTTTGTCTGTCGACTTGTGCCTATCTTTTTCGCTGGAAGTTTGCCCTCAAACATCCTGTCCCAAAGATAGGTGACCGTTCCCAGCCCTGTAACTATGACTCAGTTACATTAACATCCTTTATTTCAAAAGTGTTAAAAACTCTTCTTTAAAAGAAAAATAATCACCTTTCCTATCACAACCTTCTTTCCTATCACCAGTATGGGTTCCGCCAGGGACTCTTCACTGGCTATCTTTCGCCTTCCGTTCAAACTCCAGGTTATCCTCCTTTTGAGACTTTGGAGAAAGCTTTGCCATTGCACTTGACATCTCAAAGGCTTTCAGTCATATCTGGCATAAATATTTAATTTCCAAATTGTCCTATTACGATTTCTATCCTTCTATCTGTGCCCTAATCTCTTGCTTCATTTCTTGTCGTTCTATAGCTGCCGTTGCAGAAGGCCACAGTTCTTCTCCTAGAGCTGGTTATATGGCTGCCAGCCAATGTAGTAAATATTTTGGTTATCACTCAGTGCAGTCACCTGAAGGTAGCATTACAGCTTCCACAGTCTTGCTACCTTCTGTTATAATTATCTAATTTCCTTCCGCAGGGACTTATTACGTGCAATTACGTGCACAAGTCAGCTCAGATGGCCGATAAAATGACTCTTTACACTATGGTACACTATGGTGTAGGATGAAGTGCAGTTGGAAACAGAAACCTTCGGCAAGCAGTTGAATAATAAAAGATTGGTGCTATTTATGCAATAGCAAATCGTGTAAAACCTGAAAAGAAACTGAAAGTAAAAACATCGCTAGTGGAGTGTCCCTGGCTGAACCAGTGTTGGGGTCAGAATGAAGATTATGAAAAGAGACGTGTTTCAGAAGCTACTGATAGGGATAAACTCACCCTGGCAATACGAGAAATCAAAACAACTGAGAGACAGTTTTGAATGGCACTAGTTGGTAGACAAAGACGGCAAAGTTTTCCAAGACAGGTTGTGTTGCAGGCCAAAGAAGAGATCTTGCGAAAACTGGAAGAACTCTATGTAGACCGATATAAGACCAGTATAAGAGCAACATGAACTTGTCTTGTCGTCATCTTGTTGGAGAAAAGCATCCATTTTCACGGGGTATACGTTGATGGCCTTTCCCCACAGATTTCTTTGTCCCCGAAGCCCATTCCCTGTCTACCAGCACTTTCATTCTTGGAATATATTTTCAGATATACCTTCACTAATCCTATAACACCTACTTCCACAGGGTATAAACTCCTACCCAAGCCCCACCATCCACCAAAATTTCATCTCATCCCATTCATTCTGTTGCTTACCAAGCCCATTTTCCAAACCCCGCCCACGTTTGACGATTTCTTGGTGCAGCGCAGGTCATGCTGTCTACTGTAAGGCTTGTCAGAATGGGCATGCGATGGAGAAACAATACTGAAAGCCGCCAAATCCTGAGTACTGTTAGTTTCGACAGAGTTCGTCTGATGAAGACAGGAGGAGCCATTCAGAAGGAAAAGATGCAAGAAGGAAAATAAGGTTTCTGTCTTACAATCTGATATAGGAAAGGATCTGGGACAGGAAAGATAACTGGAACTGTAGTGGATGGGGTTGTTTTTGACCAGACAAAGGACAAGGTCAGTAGTATTCAGGACAGACACATTATATTGCACATAAATCAGGGGAGGGTGTGGACAACATTAGAGCAAAAATGGCCATTAGTCAGCTTTATTTTTCTAAGTAATACCTTCGTAACTTAATGAAACATAAGGTAAATAGTACGGGAAAGGCAAATGATACAAGTAGAATTATAGTTTATATCTACCTAGAAGGAAAAT
>JAGKTI010003377.1:910-15342 GCA_018397915.1 Birgus latro
TTTTTCAAGAATTCTCCCCCAGTATCCCTGCTTGTCGTAAGAGGCGACTAAAAGTGTTGGTGGTGGGTTAGTGCCCCACCCCGTAAAAACAACTAACTAAAAATACGAACAAGAAGCCTCAGACCAGGACTGACCAAAAGTTGACGAAAAAGGAACGGACAAAGGACGAGGTAAAGATTGCGACCTGGAATGTAAGGGGTATGAATGATGAGGTGAAAGAGAGAGAGATTGTACAAGTGCTTGAGAGTGCGAAAGTGGATATATGTGGAATAACTGAAACTAAATGGCAAGATGAGAGTGTGAGAGAATGGGAATATGGATGGGGTATATGCGCGGGAGTGGGTGAGAATGAGAGGGCGAAAGAGGGAGTGTGTATTGTTGTGATCAACAGGTGGAAGGAGAATGTAAGAGAGTATGGATCAGTTGGGTCAAGGATTGTGTGGGTAAGAGTGAAAGTTGGACTACAAATGTGGGCAACTGTGTGCGTGTATACGCCAACGCAAGATTGTGTAAGTAGAGTGAGAGAAGAGTTTTGGACAAATGTGGAAGCCTGCTTGGAAAAGTTTGAAAGGAATGAGAGAGTGTTTCTGATTGGAGATATGAATGGAAAAGTAGGGAATGAGAAGGTGGATGGAGTGGTTGGTGAGTGGGGTGTGCCTGCAGAGATGGATGAGAATGGCAGTGCTTTAGTGGATATTTGTGCTGGGAGGGGGTTGGTGGTAGCTAATACCCTCTTCAGTCACAAAATGATCCATAGGTATACATGGCGAGTGGTGAGAAGAGAGGACGGTGGAATGAATGAACGGAAGGCAATGATTGACTATATGTGTGTGGATGATAGGATGAGAAGTTGTGTAATGGATGCAAGAGTATATAGAGGTTGGGGGAGTGGACTTTCTGACCACCACTTAGTGGTGGCCAGAATCAGAATCCAAACAAGATGGAAGAAGAGAAGAAGGGAAGGACAGGAGGAAGTATTTATTACAAGGAGGGTAGAAAAGTTACAAGAGGATGGAATAAAGGCTGAATATAAAAGGGAAGTGGAGGAGCGATTGGGTAAATATAGATTGGAGCAGATAGGGGACATGGAAGGTGTGTGCAAGGTATTCACAGAAGAAATCTGTACAGCATGTGAGGTGGTGTGTGGGGTGAAGAGAAGACAAAAGGAGGTTCAGGGAACAGCATGGTGGACTGAAGAGGTGAGAGAGGCTGTGGCACAAAAGAAGAAAGCATATAATGAGTGGATGAGGAACAGGGGCGACAAAGAAGCTGAGAGACAGACGAGAGAGTTATATGTAGTGAGGAGGAGAGAGGTGAAAAGATTAGTAAGAGAGAGTAAGAAGAGAGTGGATGTGGAATTTGGAAGGAATTTGAGTGCAATGTGGAGGGAATGTAAGAAAATGTTCTGGAAGGAGGTAAAGAGAGCTAACCAGGGTGCCAATGAAGTCAGTGGGGGTGTGAAAGATAAAAATGGTAGATTACTAGTGGAGAAGGGAGAAAAAGTAAACAGATGGAGAGAACACTTTAATGAACTGTTGAACATAGAGAATGAAAGTAATGCAAGTATAAGTGGCTGGGGAGTGGTGGGGAGGGGGGGTTGTGGGGGGGATCACCGGGGTGGAAGTGGTGGAAGTGGTGGAGGGGGTTGGGGTAGGGAGGGCCCCGGGAGTTGGTGGAGTGTGTGGTGGGGTGCTGGGCCATGGGGGAGGGGATGGTGGTGGGGTGGATGTGGGGGGTGTGCAGGTTGGCTTGGGGGGAGGGTGGAGTCCCAGAAGATTGGAAGTCAGGTGTGGTTGTTCCTCTGTGCAGGGGAGGGGGGAAGGGGGCGGTGTGTGGTGGTCGTGGGTGTGTTTGCCTTCTCGGTTTAATAGGAAAGGTGTGTAGTGGGATGCTTGTTGACAGAGTTGGGGAAGTTGCTGAGGGGTTGGTTGGGGAGGAACAGGGAGGTTTTGGGAGGGGAAGAGGTTGTGTAGACCAGATGTTCATTCTTGGATCCTTAGTGGAAGGGTTTCTTGAGAGGGGCGGGAGGTTGTGTGCAGCCTTCGTGGATCTGGGGAAGGCGTGTGGAAGGGTGGATGGGCGGGGTTTGTGGAGGGTGTTGGGAGTGTATGGAGTGGATGGGGAGTTGTTGGGGGCAGTGGGGAGTGTGTGTGGGGGTGCTGGGGCTGCAGTGCGTGTGGGTGGCAGGCTGGGTGAGTCTTTCCATTTGAAGGTTGGGTTGGGGCAGGGATGTGTCATGTCTCCGTGGTTGTTCGGTCTGTACATGGATGGGGTTATGAGGGAGATACAAGGTCGGGCAGTGGATGTTGGAGCGGCCCTGGTGAGGGGGGGCATTGTTTGGAGGCTCCCTGTGCTGTTGTTTGCGAGTGATGCTGTGTTGTTGGGCGGAGACGAGAGGGAGCTGCAAGGCTTGGTAGATGAGTTTGGGAGAGTGTGTAAGAAACGGAATCTAAAGGTGAATGTAGGGAAGAGTAAAGTGATGGTCTTCGAGAGAAGTGAAGCCAGTGAATGTACAGTGAGACTTGATGGGAAGGATGTGGAGAATGTGAGTGATTTTAAGTACTTGGGCAGTGTGATGAATATGGATGGAAGCCTGGAGGATGAAGTGCTCGAAAGGGTGCAGCAGGGAAGGAAGGTTGCTGGTTCGTTGAAAGCAGTGATAAGAAACAGGGAGGTGAGCATGGAAGTGAAAAAGTTGTTACATGACAATATTGTGATACCAACTCTGACATGTGGAAGTGAAGCTTGGACCCTGTTGGAAGGACAGAAGTCAAGAGTGAGAGCAGTGGAAATGAGTTATTTGAGAGGAGCATGTGGAGTCACATGGAGAGACAGACTAACAAATGAGGAAGTGAAGGAGCGTTGTGGTGTAGTTGAGGACGTGATGGGAAGCGTTAGGAGAAACAGGTTAAGGTGGTTTGGGCATGTGGAGAGGATGGAGAGTGAAAGGCTGAGGAGGAGAGTGTATGTGAGTGAGGTGGATGGGGCGAGAGGGAGGGGGAGGCCGAGGATGAGATGGAGGGATGGAGTTGAGAGGTATATGAGAGAGGGGGGTGTGAGTTGGGAGCGTGGTAGTGAAATGGCAGGGGACAGAGTGACTTGGAGGCGATTTGTTTGTGGCCACCCCATGCGGGATTGAGGCGTCTGGCAATATATAGATAGATAGATAGTGTGCAGTTTCATTATCATGCACTAGCTGCAGTACCAGTTTTGTGATAACCAAGGGATCACAGTACCTGTTTTGGCATATGTCCTTTATTATTGTTTATATCAGTAAATATCGTTGGGTTTACTTTAGCGCAGTAGTTTGTGGGATGTGATTGGGTAAAGTATTGTATGAGCATACAACAGAGGACTGATTCATGATTTGAGTTGGTAGTTAATGAAATGGCTGTAGCCAACAATGGTTGCTAGAGCAATTTAATCAGGTGTGTGTAGTAGCATAAACAGTTTTCACTGGGGTTGCAGAGCTGAGAGCTTGAAAGGCTTAACGGATGAGTGAATGCAGGTGTGGTCCAGATTTATATTCACTGAATTCTTATAATACTGTTGTTCTCTTACTTTGTGTTTTTCCTTTTTCCCATATCTGGATCCTATCCCTCCCTTGTATCATGGTGTTATTAGGGTGGTCTTGATGATGCTGATGATGGAATTGAGTGGTTATTGTTAATTGTTGTTGATATCCACTCACTCAGTGTAGTGCTGCTCTTGGGTGTCTGCCCTTTCCTCTCTTCCATCCTTCCTTCCTCTTCTGTCTTTCTTTGCTTCATTCTTTCCTCTTCTTTCTGCCTATGGGTGACTTTACACTCCTTCTGTCTTTCTTTCCTTCATTCTTTCCTCTTCCTTCTGCCTGTGGGTGACTCTACTCTGAATGACAAGCCAAATGGTTTCCTGTACATCAAGAAACCATTTCCTATGCTGTGTGGTAATCATATAACCAAATTATGGCTCCTGGTGGTTAAGTGGGTAATTAAGGCACTCCAGGCAGATTGAGCTTGTGCAGGTTCATATCCGAGGGATGGTTGGGGTTTATTGCTTGTGTAATGCCACTCAGGGATGAGTGATGCTGGTCACTCTCATCTTAAATGTCAGGACCAATTTGCCTAGCCCCAGGCTTCTGTGCTTCTCATGGGCCAACACAGGATTAGATGATGAATGATGTTATTGACATTGACTTTCATAGACATGTACCAGATGAACAGCAGATCTTCAAAGGGTACATGTGCAGGGTATGTTGAGGGTTTTCCTGTGGTGTGAATAAGGTGAGTAAGTGTTGTTATGTGTGGGGTAACATTACAGTAATGATGGCAGAGTTGGTAATGATATTGGAAAGTATAGCCATATTGCATTCTGGTCAGTTGTACTCTTGCCTCTGATGAGGTAATATTAGGTTGGTGTATTTATGGAGATAGCTCTTACTGGACACTGTTTTGGTTGGAAATTCAGTATAAATTTTGCATTCTCATCTTATTTGTACCCATTTGTTCAATGGTAATGCAAAACAGAAAATGGGAGAGATACTTTTTAGCAGGTACTATGCAGCCAATCATTAAGTGGACATGAAAAACATGGATTGAATATGGTGAATAGAGCCACCCATGCATGTTAGGCCTGTGCAAGCCATCTTCTACAATACAGTTATATAAAATCATTTTGATAGTAGGGTAGATGAAAGTGTGCTTAGATGCCATGGTCCTTTGAAGTGAACGGATGTAGATAAGGTAATGACAAACTTATACTGTATATGAGTGATTTTGAAGGTGGGAGGAGGCATGGTAGGCCAAGAAAAATGTGGAGGGTTATGGTAAATGAGTGTGAGTGAAGTATAGAAATTAATGAGGGTATGTGAAAGGAGTAGCAGCCGTGGCTCAGTGGGTTGGAGCGCTCCGCTCTGGCCGTAGGGTCGGAGGATCGAATCCACCCAAGAGTCATTGGTAGACATCAGGAAGGGCATCCGGTCATAAAATGCTACATGCTCCAATTCCAAAAAGGCCGACACATGCAAGCATGTTGCAGCCTTCAAAAAACGAAACGAAACAAAATGGAAATGGCAGAGGAGCATGTTGCTTGGATTAAGTATTTGTGCAGAAACTCATTACAAGTTAAGCACTCCTTTTTCAACTTGATAATCAGTTGAATGACTCTGTTTGGCAGGTGTATATGAAGTGCAAAAAAAAAAAAAAAAAAAAAAAATCAGATGCTTAGGTTTGTGAGAGGGAACCAAGATTCCTCGGACTTTAATGATGTAAGGGATCTTAATAATTACATGGCCATATATAGAATCATTGCCATACCACACAGATATGCAAGTTAAAAGCATTATTGGACATTGTGCCATCACCTACACTTCTCACCAGTGACACGCGGAGTTGAGCTCACTATTTGTGTCCAGAGGCACTAAAATTACAATTTACTGAACTGTGTAGAGACCTGCCATGTCTATAACAGATCACAAGTGATGGATACAAAAATAGAAATGTGAATGACTCTGTTTGGCAGGTGTATATGAAGTGCAAAAAAAAAAAAAAAAAAATTCGGATGCTTAGGTTTGTGAGAGGGAACCAAGATTCCTCGGACTTTAATAATGTAAGGGATCTTAATAATTACATGGCCATATATAGAATCATTGCCATACCACACAGATATGCAAGTTAAAAGCATTATTGGACATTGTGCCATCACCTACACTTCTCACCAGTGACACGCAGAGTTGAGCTCACTATTTGTGTCCAGAGGCACTAAAATTACAATTTACTGAACTGTGTAGAGACCTGCCATGTCTATAACAGATCACAAGTGATGGATACAAAAATAGAAATGAAAGCTTGAAGAAAATGATTCATTTATTTGAAACATTTAAATCTTATGTACACACCTGCTATTAACAGATAGATAATAATCTTATGCAGTTGGTACAGAAGGAATGTGAAACTGATAACAGTACTGAAAAAGTTCTTTTCTAATACCCAGTCAGCTGAAGAGATATCTGTACATGCTTCACTACTCATCCAATGCATGCTTAAACACCATGAATGGCAGATGATCATGTAATGAAGCTTTTTTGGGAAAAAAGGTCTGATTGATGGTGGTAGTGGTGGTGGCGGCGGTGGTAACAGCAGTTGTGGTGGCAGTCTCTTTCTCTCTCCTATATTTTGATATTCTCCCTCCACCATCCCCCAGCTTGCTGAGTATGAACGTGAGAGGGACAACTTGCAGACAGAGCTTGGACTCTTGGAGCGCCGGTTGACTGAACTAGAGGATCACCATGCAGCCAAAGAGCAGGAGCTAACCAACAGGTGGGGAAAGTTTAGCTTGTCTTATGAATTATTGTGTTTTGTTTTACTGCTACTAGAGAGTTTTGATAACTTTTGAGAAACTATTTGTTGTGAAAGGAGTATAAACAGTCTCCCTTCAGTCTTTCTGCAGCAAACATAAAATACATGGGCCAGTACAGTCCTTCCTCCAATTTTGCGAGAATATGGTCGACAAAAACCCTCGCAAAATCAAAATTCGCAAATTTCAAACAATTAAGTTGAAAATCCTGCACACAGATGAATTTATGCCCGATCAATAATTTACATACATTAATTATACATATAACTTGATCTCTTAACCTAATACAGTGTACACAAAAAAAGAGAATAATTCAAATACGGGCGTGACTTGCACTACCACGGTCTCTAACAGACTCGCGGCTCTAATTCACGGAGTCACAACTTACCACCAAAAATTACTCTAAATTTAGTATATTCACCCTAATTTTTCCCAGTGGTTTACATAAATTGATATAGTTATATATATGATCGGTTGCACAAGAATGATTCTATTTAATCTTCAAAGCGTTTGTAGTACCCTGAACGTTAGGAAATACGTCTTCATAAATCACACTTGCTGTTAACTAGAGTACTTCACTTTAGAAGAAAAGACTTTTCCAAATGGACCATACATATGCATAATCGACCTCACAATACGGAAAGAGATGGAAAAAGGGGGAATCTGTGTATGGGCACTGGCAAGTAGCACCGTGTGGTATCTACAAGCACCATGTCTAGAGGCCTCGACGTTACACCCACAATCTGTTAATATGATGCTTTCAGGACTCCATAAAAAGAAGTTGGGGAATTTTAAGTCAACTTATTCTATATATATATACAGTATATAAAGATCAATTTTTGAGACAAAAGGGGGGAATTTGAAGGACAAGCTCTCGACCGACTTGTTAATATGATACTTTCAGAACTCCAAGTGATCCTCCCCGACTAGAACACTCGCGTTCGCTTGCTGTTGTCCCAACACCGGAACTGACTTCGACTTATTACTCTTCAGATTACTTACTATAACAACTAACAAAGAATATGCAACAAGGAATTCACTTTCGCCATACTTAGACGAAACTGACTTACGATGTTTAAGATTTTGTGGCAGTCATATTGGTCTGACAGTTTTTACCGAAGCCTAAACTCACGAGTTTTATCTAATTGTAACCATGTGTCGCAGTTGTCTGGTCTATGTGACTTGGTACCAGTGAAAATAAATAAATTTCGTGGCTACAAATGACTATAATCAATAATCAGACTTTACCTAAGCTTAAATTCATTATTATATAGTACAAAAAGATTACAATACCAAACCTAACTACAAAATTCTGAATTCAAAGTGTAAATACAAACTATTGCGAATTTTAACCTCGAATTAACTTTCTTTGCCTCTTTATTGAAAACAGAACATGCTTTGCACTTCCATCTCACTTCATACGGTCTTCTATCTATCTATCTATTGCCAGACGCCACAATCCCATAAGGGGTGGCCATTTGACTCTGAGTTGTTTGTTTTACAGGGAGGGACACTAACCCTCCACCAACCCACTTGTTGACATGTAGGGAGCACATATGGTTTGGTTATATGGTTACCACCCAGCATTGTAAATGGTTTCTTGGTTTACAGGAAACCATTTGGCTTGTCACTCAATGTAAAGCCACCTGTAAAGGAAAGAAAAGCAATAAGAAGTGACAGGAAAGATGGGAGAAATAGGAAGAGAGGAGGGCAGGCTCAGAAAGAGAATGATAAAGGCTAAGGAAGAAGTAGGCAGCACTACATCAAGTGAGTGGATGATGGTCGCCACCACCTACCTATTAATAATATTTCACTCTTGCTATACATTAACTAGGAACAAGCCCAAATATGAATTTGATGACCATTTCTTATACATTGCATCAATTAAACAGGGTTCCAGGACTACACTTACATTACACTTACACTAACTTAAACTACACTTACATTAACTTATATTATACTTATACTAACTTATATTACACTTATACTAACCTTAAAAATTACAGCATTACAACAACAGTAGAAAAAATCAACCAACATGTTGCAATAAGAGCTGATCATATATTGCAATATGTTAAGTTGATTTTTCCTTTGTTAGTACCACAGGTTTCTTGCTTATTATTGAATAGCTGGATATGCTTTGGGTATGATTAAAAGCTTCTGCTTGTCTGAATGACAGGGAGTTGACTTTGCCCTTTCAGGCCTACAGTAGGGGGGTAGAGGTACCTTGGTTGCAAATATATGACAAGATGAGACAGCTTTTACCTGGTTGTGGTACAGTGGAAAGCTGCCTCTGCTTGATTGTGATACGAGAGTCATGGGTACAATTCCTGACACACTATTGGGAATACAGTATATTGATTGATTTTTCTGTTAGTTCAAGTTTCTTTCATCATACTGCCATAATAGATGTGCTTTAGGTGTGATTAAAAGCCTTTGTTTGCCTGAGTACCATGGGGTTGTCATCAGTTCCACAGTAGGGGGGGAGGGTGCCATGATTACAAATATGTGACATGGTAGACAACTTTTACCTGGTTTTGGTGTGGTGCCGAGCTGCCCAACTCTTATCTGAGAGTCTCATGTTCAATTTTCATCACAGTATTGGCAATATGTTAGTTATTTTTAAATGGCTGAGGTAGAGGGTGGAATGATATTCTGAAACTGTTAATTAGAAGCATACTTGACCAGTGACTGAGAGGTTCTTGCTTCTATTCCTGAGATGTCCACGAGATCACTGGGCACGACCCCTTTAGCCCAGACTCTTATCATCTAAAACAGAAATTGGGCCCTTAATTATAAATTCAATTATTTCAAGTTGCAGTCAGGAGGAATGATTGGTCACTTTTGTAATACAGTAACTGACTGTGGTTGGATGAGTTGCCAAAAATTTTATGGGGATGTTTATTAATTCTGTAATTTTCAGCCTTATTTCTTTAATTTAAAAAAAGAGAAATGATATGAAGTTACACAACATTGTAGTATCATAAAAGCAGAATAGACTAACTCCATTTTCCTAAACTAACAGCCTTGAGGAGTCACGAGCAAATGAGCGCAAGTTAAATGATGAAAAGAAGAATCTGGAGAACTATCTCAACAATGCCAACCAACAAATCAGTGATCTCAAGGTAAGTCCAGGAATTCATATACTGTATGGCAAAATGAAATATTTAATTTCTTCCTGATTCACAAAAAGATTGTTATACCGTAAAATACATGTTAGGTTCTTTTGATAAGAATGTGATGAAAGAGAGAGCTGTTAATTTCATATGCCAGTGCATGATTAAGTAACTACACTGCGTAAGAATTAAAGATAGTTGTCAGAAACTTTAACCCTAGTCGTAATGTATAAGAGATGTGTAGGGATTTATCATACCTGTTTTGTAAGTAGTCCTTTACTTTATCTTATATTTAATGGTTTATCCTAAAATACTGATGGTTATACCAGTGCACAAGGTATGGATGTGACATATCCTCCTTTCTCAGTCTTTCATTTTATACAGATAATTACCTGAACTCAGGTTATAATTTGTAATTAAAGAATTAACAGTTTGCTGCAGTAGATAGAAGATGCCCTGATATTAAAATGGTAAACTCTGCAAGCTTGAGCATCTTGCCTTAGACCACTTAACAGAATTAGCATATGAATACAGAATAAAAGCCAGACCTATAACACGTGTTCCTAAGCACTTTACAACAGGGTAGTGGTGCAAATGTCAACACAACACTCCTTTCTCTGTTGTTGCAGGTGAAGCTGTCACGTGAGGAGGGTCATGTAGAGGCACTGGAACAGCAGTTAGGCAACCTTGAAACCGCACGGGAGCAGTTAGAGAGGAAGTTGAAGACTGTATACACTTCCCTGCGCACTGTCACCCGCATGTACCAAGATCTTGGAGACACATCAGCCCTGCGTGGAAGGAAGGGCATCAAACTTGGTTCGTATGGCTGCTTGAGCGCTAGTTGGAGGTCGTTGGTGGTGAAATGTGGAAATTTTGAAGCTGCAGATCTTGGTGAAGTACTGTAACACTATGAGCAGAGTTGGTAAAATATAAATTGTAGGATCTTTATTTCACAATGCTGTAAGACTGTTGAACTGGAAGAAATTTTACCCACATATGGAAATGGTGATTAAAGAGAAGGTACATCAGTTTTGACCTAAGTTTGATTCACTTCATTTATGAAGAGGATCCAAGTTGAGCCAAAACTGTTGTATCTTCATTATAAACACTGTTTTAATATTTGGATATGCAGTAATTTCTTTAAAAAATTGTAGGAAACATTGGGGAAGCAAAGTGATTAGTTTTGGTAGTAAATATAAAGCTGGAGTGCAGTACAGAAATTAACTGTTAATGGTAGTATGGCTGTTATAGGAAATTATTTTAGGCATTCAGTGAAGTTTAGTTTGCATGCTGTACCTGTACTGCCGTATTACATATGGATACCAGTTCTAGACGATGCATGAAGTAGCTAATCCATAAAGAATGGATATCTGGTTCAACATCTGTTTTGCACACATTATGGGCAAGCATTTGGGATGTTCATTTTTGCTGCTGGAAAATACTGGTGAGTGGGTGGTAATGTAAGAATGGCTGTAGTAGTTATGAATATCAGTATCATACTGTACCAGTGTCACTGGTGGTAGTGAAGACAGTTGTTTTGGTTGATTCATTTCTAGTTGTAATAGTGATTGATGGTAATGAAGAGGTGTGTACAATTAAAAAAACAGTTGGCAATCACTTTGATGAGGATCATGGTGATGCATACTTTCCTTCATTTGATATAGTTGGTAAACATTGTGGTTGTTTGGTGTTCCTCTTTGGTAGAAAGCTTTGGCCAGGCTGCTTTCTATTACACAAAAATCTGTTGCAACTCATTCAGTAGCACTTTTCTGCACATGATAGCAAGAGATTTTTAGTTTAGGTATAGTTATACTAAAATTAGTATGTGACGCTTGTGTCTTTGTACCACCTAAATTATTTATTTTATAAGTAATGTAGTACTAGCATATGGAATTTTGAAGCATGAATATGCAGATTCATTTTCTCCAGATTATCCTTTCGAAAATGACTGTGTCACTAGGTTTATATTCTCACTATTGCCAAGCATTGTTTATTAAACTAAGGGAAGCACTCGATTGACGACAGCAGTACTTTATTTGAGTTGTGATGAACAGTTTTCAGGTTTGTATTTGATGTAGCCTGCTTAATTACCTTTCTATACACTCTGTGAATGAGCATGAAGGTAACACAGATTATGATGCATCTCTTTAAAACTACACTCATACTGAGATTTAAGACATGGTTATATAAGCAGCATATCCACTTTTATACCACACATCGTGCAGTTAATGTCATTAATTCTAATTCCATGTTCAGAGCAAAACTCTGGTCATAGACAGCTTTGACAACATAAACTGTCAGATGGGATTGGTTTGGATAGACTGAAAGTTATAACATTTTTGCCCAGTTTGCTCCCTTTTCTTTTTCCATTAATAGATATGTAATCATATTTTATGGTACACTATAGGTAACCATGGGTCCTGGAGACCTAGCTCAAGAAAAGTAGAAACAAACTGCATATTTATTTACTTTATTTAACTGACATAGTACTAAAAAGTAATGCGTACAAGACATAATATTCTAAAATGGGGGAAAATTTTTGATATTTGTTAATTAAAAATAATGTTGAAAAATTTCTTTCCAAAATTTTCTGAGAAAACAAGATTGCATTTTTAGGCCACCTTTGTGTGGAAATTCTATCTGTCTATCTATTGCCAGACACCTCAATCACGCATGGGGTGGCCACAAACAAATCGCCTCTGTGTCACTCTGTCCCCTGCCATTTCACTACCACGCTCCCAGCTCACACCCCCCTCTTTCATATACCTCTCCACTCCATCCCTCCATCTCATCCTCGGCCTCCCCCTCCCTCTCACCCCCTCCACCTCACTCACATACACTTTCCTCGTCAGTCTTTCACTCTCCATCCTCTCCACATGCCCAAACCACCTTAACATGTTTCTCCTAACGCTTCCCATCACGTCCTTAACCACACCACAACGCTCCTTCACTTCCTCATTTGTTAGTCTGTCTCTTCATGTGATTCCACATGCTCCTCTCAAATAACTCATTTCCACTGCTCTCACTCTTGACTTCTGTCCTTCCAACAGGGTCCAAGCTTCACTTCCATATGTTAGAGTCGGTATCACAGTACTGTCATGTAACAACTTTTTCACTTCCATGCTCACCTCCCTGTTTCTTATCACTGCTTTCAACGAACCAGCAACCTTCCTTCCCTGCTGCACCCTTTCGAGCACTTCACCCTCCAGACTTCCGTCCTTACTCATCACACTACCCAAGTACTTAAATTCACTCACATTCCCCATATCCTTCCCATCCAATCTCACTGTACATTCACTGGCTTCACTTCTCTCGAAGACCATCACTTTACTCTTCCCGACATTCACCTTTAGATTCCGTTTCTTACACACTCTCCCAAGCCTTGCAGCTCCCCTTTGTCTTCGCTCAACAACACAGTATCATCTGCAAACAACAGTACAGGGAATTTCCAAACACTGCCCTCTCTCACTAGGGCCGCTCCAACATCCACTGCCCGACCTTGTATCTCTTTTATAACCCCATCCATGTATAGATTGAACAACCATGGAGACATGACACATCCTTGCTTCAATCCAAACTTCAAATGGAAAGATTCACTCAGTTTGCCATCCACATGCACTGCAGCCTTAGCACCCTCATACATTTTTTTTTTTTTTTAATGCAAGGATGAAGGAACCAAAGGCCACAGGCCTGCATACTTTTCCTTCCAAGAAAAAGCAGAAATTATACAAAAGAGAGCCAGATTCAAGATCCGTTCAATTCGAGATGCCTGGACACACTGCGTTTGAAAGACTGGAGATCATAGGAAGTAGGAAATACAGACAGAGGAAGACAGTTCCAGAGTTGACCAGTTGCATAAATGAAGGACTGGGAGTAACGGTTAACTCTTGCATTAGAGAGTTGGACAGAAAAGGGATGAGAGTTTGTTGCTAGACGGGTACTACGTGCCCGTCGTAGAGGTGGAGGGATGCAAGCAGACAGTTCAGAGGAACAGTGACCATTGAAGTAGCGATAGAAGAGAGATAAAGATGCAGCAGTGCGGCGAAGAGACAAAGGTTGAAGGGAATCAGTAAGAGGAGGAGAGTTAATGAGACGAAAAGCCTTTGACTCCACTCTATTGAGAAGAGCTGCATGTGGGAAGCCTCCCCACACATGAGAGTTGTACTCCATACACGGGTGAATAAAACCCGTGTACAAGGTCAACAACTGTGCAGAGGTAAAGAAAGTTCGGAATCGGCTTAGCACACCTAATCTCTTGGAAGCAGATTTCACAAGAGATGTAATATATTCTTTCCAAGACAAATCCCGAGAGAATGAAACCCCAAGCATGTTCAAGGATGATGCAGGACATAACTGTTCATTATTAAACATTAGTGGGTAATCCTGAGGAAGATTTTGTCGGGTTGATAAGTGTAAGAACTGAGTTTTTGATGCATTAAAAATAACAAGATTATTTTTACCCGTCAGAGATACGAGCCAAGTCAGACATTAGGTGTGCCATAGCCTCATCCCTTTTTTGTTGAAGTAACTGCTGAGATGGACATTGCAGGAACCGAATGGAAAGGTGAAGGGTGGAATCATCAGCATATGAGTGGATAGGGTTAGATGTACAGCTTAGAAGGTCATTGATGAATAAAAGGAAGAGAGTAGGTGATAGGACAGAGCCCTGAGGAACACAACTGTTGATAGGTCTAGGAGAGGAACGATGGCCTCTACAACAGCAGCTATAGAACGACCAGAAAGGAAGCTAGAGATGAAGGCACAGATAGAAGGATAGAAACCGTAGGAGGGCAGTTTGGAAATTAAAGATTTATGCCAGACTCGATCGAAAGCCTTTGAGATGTCAAGTGCAATGACAAAGCTTTCGCCAAAGTCCCGAAAGGAGGATGACCAAGAGTCTGAAAGGCAGGTGAGAAGATCGCCAGTGGAGCGTCCCTGATGGAACCCATACTGACGATCAGAAAGAAGGTTGTGACAGGAAAG
>JAGKTI010003377.1:17810-39836 GCA_018397915.1 Birgus latro
GATGATGAGGTAGTGGTTCTGGGAGGGGATTTAAATGGTCATGTTGGTGAAGCAGCTCAAGGGTATGAAGGAGTCCATGGAGGATGTGCATATGGTGTGAGGAATGCGGAAGGGGAAAGAATACTCGAGTTTGGGGAGGCTATGGACATGATTGTGTGCAACACACATTTTAGAAAAAGAGTGAGTAGATTGATTACGTACGAGTCCGGGGGAAATAGTAGCCAGATAGATTATTTTCTGGTCAGGAGGGTTGATAGGAGATTAGTGAGGGATGTTAAAGTTATAGGAAGCGAGGAGTGTGTGCAGCAGCACAAACTGTTGATTTGTGACATGGTGCTTAAGGAACAAAGGATGAGAAGGAGGACATATGTACCTAGGAGGAAAATATGGAAGCTGAGAAACCAATCAGTAAGGGATGCCTTTTATAGTGAGATGAGGAGAGTGGTGGCTGAACAGGAAGCCGAAGATAGAGACGTTAATGAACAGTATGGAGCCCTTAAGAACAACCTCTTGAGAGTTACCGATGCAGTATGCGGTTGGACAAGAGGCCCACCAAGACATAAAGTAACTTGGTGGTGGGATGAGAGTGTAGAAGCCGCAGTTAAGGAGAAGAAAAGGCTTTTCCGGGAATGGAAGAAGGGTGGTAACAGGGAGGAGTACTTGGCTGCCAAGCGCAGGGCTAGAAGAGAGGTATACAGGGCGAAGTCTGAGTCACAGAGACTTTTACTTGATAATCTAAATCATGAAGGAAGGAAAAATATGGTTTTTAGGGTGGCAAATCAGATGAAGAGAGATAATCGGGACATTGTAGGCGAGCAGTGTGTGAAGAATGATGAGGGAAGGGTACTGGTAAACAGTGAGGATATTAAAGATGCATGGAGAGAGCATTATAGTCGGTTGTTGAATGAGGAGTTTGATTGGGATAGGGAAGGTTTGGAGCCAGGTGATCCAGTGTTTGGGCCTTGGCCTTTGATTGACGCTGCTACTGTGAGTGAGGCAATAGGCAGGATGCGGGTGGGGAAGGCGGCAGGTGTGTCTGGGTTGACTGCCGAAATGTTGAAGGCCTCAGGAGATATTGGGGTGAGGTTAGTCACTGACCTGATAAATAGGATTATATATGAGTGTGTTGTCCCAGATGATTGGCTGAAAAGTGTAATTGTAAATGTGTACAAAGGGAAGGGTGATGCCCTGGAAAGGGGAAATTACAGAGGTATAAAGCTCTTAGATCAGATAATGAAAGTAATGGAGAGAGTTCTAGAAGGTATGATTAGAGAAAGAGTGAATATCAATGAGATGCAGTTTGGGTTTATGCCAGGCAGGGGGACCACTGATGCCATATTCATTGTTCGACAGCTTCAGGAAAAATATATTGGCAAGAAAAGGGAATTGTATTTTGTTTTTGTTGATTTGGAAAAGGCCTTTGACAGAGTCCCTAGAGAGGTGGTGAAGTGGGCAATGAGAAAGCTAGGGTTGGAAGAGTGGCTGGTTAGGGTGGTTATGGCCATGTACGTGGGTGCTCACACTCAGGTAAGGGTGAATGGAGCTTTGAGTGATGAGTTTCCCGTGAATGTTGGTGTGCATCAGGGGTCAGTTTTGAGTCCCTTGTTGTTTATCATGGTGCTTGAAGCCCTCTCACGTGACTTCAGAGATGGACTCCCATGGGAGATGTTGTATGCTGATGATTTGGTGCTGATTGCTGAGAATGAAGGGGAGGCTGAGGAAAGATTTAAGAAGTGGAGAGATGGTATGGGGCACAAGGGCTTAAGGGTAAATGCAGATAAAACAAAAGTGATGATATCTAGGGTTGGTGGCGGTACAATCAGAGGAGAGGGAGAGTGGCCATGTGCAGTTTGCCACAAAGGTGTGGGAAGTAATTCCATCTTGTGCAGTGTCTGTGATAAGTGGGTGCACAAGAGATGTAGTGGTATTAGAGGTAGACTGCGAGATAATGCTGATTTCATGTGTGCGGTGTGTCGGGGAGAGCAGGAGGAGATTGTTAGGCGTGAGAGGGTTGAACTTGCAGGTGAGTCTCTTGAGTGTGTGGAGGAGTTTTGTTATTTGGGAGACATGTTAGGTGCCGGAGGTGGGGCTGGAGTTAGCTCGGTTGCTAGAGTGAGAAGTGGTTGGAAGAAGTTCAGGGAGCTGTTGCCTCTCCTGACATTGAGAGGACTCTCCTTACGTGCTAAGGGGTCTTTGTATGCAGCATGTGTTAGGAGTGTGATGCTGTATGGTAGTGAGACCTGGGCAGTAAAGGAAGAAGATATTCGCAGGTTCAAACGTACAGAAATGACAATGATTAGGTGGATGTGCAGTGCGTCCCTGCGTGCAAGGCCTGGGGGGGCTGGGCTTACGATAGAAGAGTTGAGAGGTAGGATGGGACTGGAGTGTATTGGTGTTGTGATGAGGAGAGGCAGGCTGAGGTGGTTTGGACATGTGGAGAGGATGGGGGAGGATAATTGGGTACAGAGGGTGAGAGGTGTTAATATTGGGGGAGGGGTTGGGAGGGGTAGACCGAGAAAGACATGGGATGAGGTCATTAAATGTGACTTAAGGGTTAAGGGACTGAATAGGGAGGCTGCCAGAGATCGAGCAGCATGGAGAGCCGCCATTAGGTGACCAAGGCCGACACATGCAAGCATGTTGGAGCCTTCAAAAATGAGCGATGAGTGAAATGAGCGATCCGTCTCTCAGCTTCTTTGACGCCCCTGTCCCTCATCCACTCATTATATGCTTTCTTCTTTTGTGCCACAGCCTCTCTCACGTCTTCAGTCCACCATGCTGTTCCCTGAACCCCCTTTCGTCTTCTCTTCACCCCACACACCACCTCACATGCTGCACAGATTTCTTCTGTGAATACCTTGCACACACCTTCCACGTCCCTCATCTTCTCCAATCTATATTTACCCAATCGCTCCTCCACTTCCCTTTTATATTCAGCCTTTATTCCATCCTCTTGTAACTTTTCTACTCTCCTTGTAACAAGTACTTCCTCCTGTCCTTCCTTTCTTCTCTTCCTCCATCTTGTTTGGATTCTGATTCTGGCCGCCACCAAGTGGTGGTCAGAAAGTCCACTCCCCCGGCCTCTATATACTCTTGCATCCATTACATATCTTCTCATCCTTTCATCCACACACACATAGTCAATCATTGCCTTCCGTTCATTCATTCCACTGTCCTCTCTTCTCACCACTCGCCATGTATACCTATGGATCATTTTGTGCCTGATGAGGGTATTAGCTACCACCAACCCCTTCCTAGCACAAATGTCCACTAAAGCACTGCCATTCTCATCCATCTGTGAAGCACACCCCACTCACTAACCACTCCATCCACCTTCTCATTCCCTACTTTTCCATTCATATCTCGAATCAGAAACACTCTCTCATTCCTTTCAAATTTTTCCATGCAGGCTTCCACATTTGTCCAAAACTCTTCTCTCACTCTACTTACACGATCTTGCGTTGGCACATACACGCACACATTTGCCCACATTTGTAGTCCAACTTTCACTCTTACCCACACAATCTTTGACCCAACTGATCCATACTCTCTTACATTCTCCTTCCACCTGTTGCTCACAGCAATACGCACTCCCTCTTTCGCCCTCTCATTCTCACCCACTCCCGCGTTTATACCCCATCCATATTCCCATTCTCCCACACTCTCATCTTGCCATTTAGTTTCAGTTATTCCACATATATCCACTTTTGCACTCTCAAGCACCTGTACAATCTCTCTCTCTCTCACCTCATCATTATAAATAGGTTATCAGTCTTTTATCTTTAGGATGAAAGGTTGAATTTACTGCAGCTATAGTCGGTTTCAGCAAGTCTGATGCAATGATTTTGCCAGCTGAGGACAGGTGGAATTCGTAGCACTGCACGATGCTTTTGGGCGGTGATTGGTCGATTCCCGTCGTGTTTGAACTTGCACCAAATTGCCTTTGTTTCACAACCAAAACTTTTTTTTTTTTTTTGAAATAACAGAACAGAGGAAGGAAAAATAAATGAATAAAAAAAAATAATTTGCAAGATACCGGATTATGCAGAGACAAATTAAAGCAATGACATCTTTATGAGAAATATGTACCTTTTGAATCATTATAGATCAACCTGAACAACATTGATAACCAAACTAAGTAAAGTAGCTGTTGGATCCATATCGACAACAGTCAGCGACTGATTTATTTGTTTAAATTGTTGTTCCGTTATGATTTATTTCATTCACACTGCACGTGGTTTTATTATACTGGCATTGTTCAGCTATTATTTTCTCAGGGGGTTAGCTTTTATCTTACTTTCCTTTTTTTCCACCATCAACAATAATTTGATTCATTGCTCACTGATGTAATCCATTACTTTCCCGGCTCCTTGCTGTTGAGGGGACGGAGATATTTCATGCTTGAGGTGAGGGTGCATGGTGGACAGAGACAGAGTGTCTGTCTGTCTCTTATGATACATATGAAAATGTTCAGGAAAATCAAACACCTAACTTAATTTAAGAAATAATTTTACTGAAACTGACTATGAATTCAAACATAAATGCAGAAGCTACTGTTACATATGAAGATAATGAAAATGTGTGTGTACAGTATATTGAAAATAGCATGTATTGGCCCTAGTGAGATGTATGTACCTTATTGTATTTACCTAATTGTGTTATACAGGAAATGAGCTGCGCTTGTGGGGTTCCGTCTCTTTTTCTCAGTAAGTCAAGTTTTGCTTTAAACTCGTTTAAGTTTTTAGACTGGATGATCTCTTTGTCCAGTCTGTTCCACAGGTCTGTGCATCTATACGGAAAACTATATTTCTCGATGTCCTTCAAGCAGCTTGGCTTCTTTAGTTTCAGTCAGTGTCCTCTTGTTGCTCTCTTATCCCATACAAACAGATCTTCTTGATCAATTTTATCTACTCCCATCATGGTCCTGAACACTGCAGTCATATCACCCCTCTCTCTCCTTTCCTCTAAGGAAGGCAAATCCAGTCTTTCTAGCCTCTCACTGTATGACAGATCTGCCAGACTGGGGACCATCTTAGTTGCTGTTCTTTGTATTCTCTCATTCTTGTTTATATGTTTCATTTTGTGTGGGGACCACACTGCTGCTTCATATTCTAACCTGGGGCGGATCATGGCCAATATCAATTTTTTCATCATCTCTTCATTCATGTAATGAAATGCTACTCTTAAGAGTTTATATGTCTCTCTAACTATCTTGTTTTTGTGTTTTTCAGGTGATAAACTATCCTGGACCAGCACTCCTAAATCTTTCTCTTTTCTGATTGGTTCATTACCCCGTCAAATAATTCAGTGACGGCCTCTTGGTGCTTTTACCCATTTCCAATATTTTACATTTTTTTGCATTGAATTTCATTTCCCACATCTGGCTCCAATCATGTATCCTATCCAGATCCCCCTGCAGCATTTTACAGTCCTCTTCAACCTCTACCTTCCTCAAGCTCTTTGCATCATCACCAAACAGACTTGCATAACTGTTCACTCCATCTACCATATCATTTACGTAAATCAGGAACATTACTGGCGCCAACACTGAGCCCTGTGGGACACCACTTGTTACTTCTCTCCATCCAGATGTCCTGTCCTTTATTACTGTCCTCATTTGTCTGTCTCTCAAAAAGTCTCGCAACCATTCCAGGAAGTTACCCTTCAGTTCTCCTATATGCTCTAATTTCCACTTTAGTCTCTTATGAGGTACCTTGTCAAAGGCCTTCTCCACACCTAAATACACACAATCCACCCAACCGTCTCTTTCCTGTAGTACATCAATCGCTCTTGAGTAAAAGCTCAACAAGTTGGAGACACATGACCTTCCACTTCTGAATCCAAATTGACTCAGTCAGAATATTCATCTCTTCCAGATATTTTATCCATCTATCTTTCAGAATCTTCTCGCACAGTTTTGCAACCATGCTGGTTAGGGACACTGGTCTGTAGTTCAGGGATTCTTCCTTGTTTTCTCCCTTGTAAATTGGTACCACATTTGCTCTCTTCTATTCCCGAGGCACTTTTCCTTCTTCCAGCGAACACACAGTTAAACTGTGAATCTTATCTGCCAGTTGTTCTCTGCATTCCTTCAGTACCCAATTTGAAATTCCATCCAGTCCTGGGGCTTTCCTTACATCTTGAGTTTCCAGTAATATGTACACTTCTTGCATTTCCACTTCTATATCTCTTATAACTACATTCCTAGTCACTCCCTCCCCCTCCAGAAACTCTCCTTCATTAGTAAAAACTGATTGGAAACATTTGCTCATTATTTCAGCTTGCATTGCCGCATCTTTATAGACCCATCCCTTTACTTTCAGTTTGGTGATTCCTTCCTTTTGTTTCAATTTGCCAATAACAAATCCATAAAACAGTTTGGGTTCATCCTTACATTTGTCAATTATACCTTTTTCAAAGTTCCTTTCTTCCTTCCTACGAATTCTTGTATATTCATTTCTAGTTCTTTTATATTCTTCCTTTGTTCTGTTATTACCTTTCTTTCTCCATTTGTTCCATGCCATGTCCCTCTCTTGTTTCGTTATCATACAGCTTCTATTAAACCACTCCTTTTTCCTGTTTTCTTTCCCACTTACTCTTGGAACATATTTTTCCACTCCTGAATTATAGAGGTCTAGAAAGATATCCCACTTCCCCTGAATCTCTCTTGTTTCTCTCAATTTTCTCCAGTCTGCATTTTCAAAAAATTTTCTCAATTCTGTAAAATTTGCTTTCCCAAAGTTGTATCTTTCCTGTCTATAAAGCTTATCTCTTGGCACCACATTCCCTATTATCATCTGGAACTCAGTGACTACGTGAACACTTTTTCCTATAGGACACAGATATTTCAAGGATTCAATTACGCCAGGTTCTTTGGTTAGCAGTAAATCTAATCTTGCTAGTGTGTCATCACCTCAGAATTATGTCTCTTCTTTCACCCACTGCATCATTACTTTATTCATTACAATGTTTAACAATATAGTGCCCCATGAATCTTTGCCGCCTCCTGAGTCCCATTCCTCCCAGTTCACCTCTTTACAATTAAAATCACCCATTAGAATTATATTGTTGCTTTTCTCAATCACTTTCTGTAGATAACTAACCATGTCTGACAACATATCCTGGTATTCATCATCAATCCATGTCTCTTCTTTCACCCACTGTGTCATTACATTATTCATTACAATGTTTAACAGTATAGTGCCCCATGAATCTTTACCACCTCCTGAGTCCCATTCCTCCCAGTTCACCTCTTTACAATTAAAATCACCCATTAGAATTATATTGTTGCTTTTCTCAGTCACTTTCTGTAGATAACTAACCATGCCTGACAACATATCCTTGTATTTATCATCAATCCATACTCTTATCTTAGGTGGAACATATACTACTGCTATATCTCTCTTACAGTTCTCTCCAGTTTCTAATTTCTTTTTTATCACTTCAGCCCTACCATCTCCCATTTCCACAGAATGAACACTTAAGTTGTTCTTCACTGCTACCATCATTCCTCGTCCCATTTTATCTTTTCTGTCTCTTCTCCACAATTTATATTTGCCATCTCCCATATGGATATCAATATTCTCACTTAGCTTAGTCTTTACAAAGCACATAACATCAGGTTCATGTACCCTCAAGAAATCGTTTATTTCTAACATTGACAACATTAATCCATCAACGTTTGTATACGCCACTTTCAAACTTTTTTCGTTAGTACTTATACCTTCTTCTCTCCTTCTCTACGACGATACCACTTCCTCAATTTCTGGTCCATAACTCTCCAATAAAACAGTTTTCTCCTCCTCCATTCTCTTTGTTTTTTGCCTTAGCTTCCTGTACTAACTCCTTTATTTTAGCTCTTTCGTCCTCATTTGCATCTTTCCTTATCCAAATACAGTAATCCCTCCATTGTTCGACGCAATAGAGCCAAAGACATGTCCGGACATTGGTCTTGTCCGAATATTGGGCCTGAAGCTCCAGCACTGGTCATTCATGACCCTAGCCTAACCTAACCTAATTCAGAAAACTACCTTCCTACCTCTGTACAGCACTTATTTAGGTCCCTTTTCACATAAATAATGCACACAAAGCATGAATTAATTGAATTTTAACCAAAAAATGATGATTTAGAGGTGAGTGAGTCATAGGTGCTCAGAACTTGCCAGCATAGTATAAGTAAGTATCTGACATGGAAATCATCTTTTCTCACATTTTATGCACTAAATTATTGGATACAAAGCATCAAATACAGTAAATGATGTAAATTGCTACAAGAAAAATGGTTAGGTTAGGTTATGACCGGACATGAAATTCACTGGCATTCACCGTTTTCATAGCTTGTGCACTTAAAAACCATGCATGAAAAAATTAAATTGCAAGCAGGAAATTATGATTAACATTTTGGGAAATTTTTTAACACATTTGCAGCATGCTGAAAACAAGTTAGACATGAAAATCTTCATGGTAATCATAGGTTAGGTTAGGTTATGACCGGACATGAACTTCAGTGGCATTAACCATTTTCGTAGCTGGTGCACTTAAAAACCATGCATGAAAAAATTAAATTGCAAGCAGGAATTTATGATTAACATTTTGGGAAATTTTTTAACACATTTACAGCACGCTGAAAACAGGTTAGATATGAAAATCTTTATGGTAATGATAGGTTAGGTTAGGATAGTTTAGGTTAGGTTAGGTTATGACCGGACATGAAATTCACTGGCATTCACCATTTTCATAGCTGGTGCATTTAAAAACCATGCATGAAAAAATTAAACTGCTAGCAGGAAATTATGATTAACATTTTGGGAAATTTTTTAACACATTTACGGCATGCTGAAAACAGGTTAGAAAATCTTTATGGTAATCATAGGTTAGGTTAGGATAGGTTAGGTTAGGTTAGGTTAGGTTAGGTTAGGTTATGACCAGACATGAAATTCACTGGCATTCACCATTTTCATATGGTGGACTTAAAAACCATGCATGAAATTTTAAATTACAAGCAGGAAGTTATGATTAACATTTTGGGAATTTTTTTAACACATTTACAGCATGCTGAAAACAGGTTAGACATGAAAATCTTTATGGTAATCATAGGTTAGGTTAGGATAGGTTAGGTTAGGTTGGTTAGGTTAGGTTATGACCGGACATGAAATTCACTGGCATTCACCATTTTCATAGCTTGTGCACTTAAAAATCATCGTTCGTTTTCGTTTTTTTGAAGGCTGCAACATGCTTGCATGCGTCTGCCTTTTTGGATTGGAGCGTGTAGCATTTTATGACCGGATGCCCTTCCTGATGTCTACCAGTGACCCTTGGGTGGATTCGATCCTCCGACCCTACGGCCAGAGCGGAGCGCTCTAACCCACTGAGCCACCCATGAAAATATTAAATTGCAAGCAGGAAATTATGTTAACATTTTGTGAAATTTTTTAACACATTTACAGCATGCTGAAAACAGGTCAGACATGAAAATCTTTATGGTAATCATAGGTTAGGTTAGGATAGGTTAGGTTAGGTTAGGTTAGGTTAGGTTATGACCAGACATGAAATTCATTGGCATTCACCATTTTCATAGCTGGTGCACTTAAAATCCATGCATGAAAAAATTAAATTGCAAGCAGAAAATTATGATTAACATTTTGGGATATTTTTTAACACATTTACAGCATGCTGGAAACAGGTTAGACATGAAAATCATTATGGAAATCATCTTGCACACAGTTTATTCATGAGATTAATGATATGGAAAGAACAAAACAAGGAATTTTGATGAAGTTAGGGTACTTACGAAAAAGAAGCCGCCGTCCTGATGTAATAACCCACTCTATTATCTCAGACTCTGACAGGAAGACCTTACACCTGACACACCTTTGCAATTGACAATCACCAGCACTTCTCACCAACACTTTCCACAATGTTTTTTTTTATAACTGGGATCACATCACTTCACTGCACTGTACATAACAGTAAATTCCCGTGTGGTCTAGTGACGAGGTCTGGAGAATTTAGTCGCTCTCAGAGTCCGAGATGAGCTGACGGAGGCGGCGTAGGGGCATCTTGGTGGGACGTGGTGAAAAAGCTATTCACTGCAGAGGACTCCGAAGATAGACGCAAACTAACATCCAGTGGTGACTCAGCCGTACCTGATGTGCTGGGCTGTGGCTCGGAGCTCGAAGGCCTGTCTTGGTGAGATGATGGTGTGGAGCGAGGGTTGACGACGGCAGGGTTGACTGGCCTGAAAAAACTGTCAATTGTCGATTGACGCATGGCACGACGATTTTGACGATTAATGATGCGCTGCCTGAAAGCTCGCACTTTACCCACAAAACCCAAGGGCCCCATCTTCCTGTTGCAGTCTGGATGTTCTAGGTAGTCAAGGACGAACTCCACATATTCCCGGAGTGTGCTCAGCCTGGGGATGGTTGGGGTAGTTGCAAGCCGTGAGGAGTCCGCATCATCGTCGCTGTCCCCGTCGGAATCTTCCTGCTGGGTACTCGGACCAGCAACAGTAGATGCGATCTCGGTATCAGACATGATCTGATACCCAGGATCGCCCTCGTCGTCATCCAACCACTCGCGCACTTCGTCGACATCCACATTGTCTCCACGCGCACGAAGCCTTGCATGGAAGTCATCCACATCAATACCTAGAAAATTGTGCACCACGTCACTTCCATGAAGCAGCCGAGACCAACCATTTTCTAAAGTCTTGACAGAGACTTCCTTCCATGCACTGGCCCAGTTTTAGATGGCAGACTTGAGGTTGTATCGGCGAAGGTTTTCGACAGTTTTTTGTCCTCACATGTCTCGTCCTTCCCTTTGATCGTCCTCGTACACAACCATCACCTCGTCCAAAAACTTCCGTCGGTATAGCCTCTTCGTTGCCACAATCACTCCCTGGTCCATTGGTTGGATGAGAGCAGTTGTATTAGGTGGCAAAAACAGACACCTTATCCGACCATTCTCAGCAACCAACTCCTTCTCAGACGGATGCGCAGGCGCATTGTCTTGAATCAGGAAGGCCTTTACCTGGTCTCGTGGGATTTTCAGTGTCTCCGTCTGATAACAAATGACCTCCTTTACAAAGTGTTGGTGGAACCAATTTCTGAAGATCTTGGTTGTGAACCAAGCCTTCAGAGAATGATACCACACGACAGGAACGGCATCCATTAACCCACGAAGGCACATGGGCTGCTTTGCACGGCCTACAATAACGGGCTTGAGCCGGTGCATGCCGTTAGCATTTGCACAGCACAAAGCAGACACCCATTGCTTGGAGAGCTTGGGGCCAGGCAAACGCTTCTCCGTCTCCTCTGCAAGAGTGTTTGTGGGCATTGAACAGTAAAATAGGCCAGTTTCGTCAGCGTTGTAAACTTGACCCAGAGTGAGGCCCTCCCTATCAATCGAGCCATTCACCTTTCTGCCGAAACTGTTCTATTCCTTTGTCGTTAGCGTCCAGAGCTTCGCCATGGGTCTTACGGTTGGTAACTCTGTGTTGTAACTTAAACGCAAAGAACCAACCTTCAGATGCCTTGAAGTCTGGGGTGTCGTGTAGCCTTGCGAACTTCTCAGCAGCAGCTTTCAGCTCCATTCCACGTACCAACACACCAGCAGCACGTTGTCGATACCAAATCAGCGTGGACCGGTTGATGTCTGCATACTTAGGAGTAAACATCACCTCCCTCTCCACATTTTGTTTGGTCTTCGAAGCGAAGTCAGCCGTGTACTGCTGTAGTTTGTCTCGGGACTTCTTGATTTCAAACAAGGTGGAGCGAGGTAGGTTGAATTCATGACGAATCCGTGATGTTGGCCACCCGGCGTCCACCATCTCCAATACCTGCCTCTTCTTCTCCAGAGTCAGAACCACTTTCTTCCTCTTCTCAGGAGGCGGGGCCATCATCGTACACATGATGAAGAAGGTGAAGAGCAGCATCAAGCCCTGCAGGAGGTAGGGTATTACCACAAAACCAATCATTTCGGCCGCCATTGTCGGAGCGTGTTTACGAGCCAGGAGCAGAGCGGGAAATGGGACGGACAGACAGGCGCCACGCGCGTAAACACAGCCGATCGGCGCCCGCGGGAAATTCAAACTGATGCGGTCAAAAAAGATCGGATTTTTTTCGGATTTGGGGGCATTTTGGGGGGTGGACAGCCCATGAGGTCCGAATAGTGAGGGATCCGAATAATAAAGGGATTACTTTCGAACCTCTCTTTGTCTGCTAATTCACGTGTCCTATTCATGATTTCATTTACTATTGCATAGGACTTAAACTTCACCTTCAGTGGCCTCGCCCCTCCTCCTTCGTACTTACCTAACCTAAACACTTCTTCAATCTCTTCTTGGGCTTCGTTGTTACCCTCCATGACTACTGATATTATTTCTTTAACTTTACCATTTCTTCTCTTTCTCTTTCAGATCTTCTTGTCATACATTTTTCATTTGCCCCTGAAAGTATTATACAATTTTTCTTATCTGCTACATCCCTGACTAAAGATTCTCTACTTCTCAGTACCTTAACCACTCCCTTCTCCACCTTTTCCTTGCTTTGTTGTTCTATAATCTCTTTCAAATTTACGTTCCCTTCCTCCTGAATTTTCTTCCACCCCTAATGTTGCTCCTTGATTTCCTTAATGTGTTCATCTTGCATCCTTGATTTTGATCCATACTCATCTGATTTACTTTTCATTCTGTCCCTTTCTTCTTCCAGCCTCTTGTTTTCCCTCTTGAGCTGTTTTATTTCATTTGTGGCATATTCATTACTCACTTTTAATTCTGTGACTTCTCTTTCTTGTTTTGCACTGCGAGTGCAAACTTTTTCCAGCTTGTTCTGTATGACTTTGATCTCTCTCTCCTGTTCTAAGGTCCACTCCTGCAACTCTCTAATTACCATCCATACCTTTTTTACTTCCTGGACATTCCTCTCCGCCATTTTCTTTACTTCTGCTGCTCTTGTTTGATTCAGTTTAGTACTTCCATTTCCCACATCTTCGTCGGAGAAGCCCACAAATTCCCCTTCGCCAGATGTAAACAAACCGCCTTCGCTTTCTGCCATGATACAACCATATGGAAACTTTTCTATTCCACTGTATCTTGTTCTCTTTATCCTGAAACGTGCGTTTTTTTTAAACTAATGTCCGACGGGACCACCACTTATGCACTCATTCACATAATCACAATAGGCTGGTCTCCTTTCACTGCTGATTCAGTGATTATTTCCCTGGGATTCGGGAAGATGTCTGTCTCCATGGGCGACCTGTGTATGTGTGTGTGTGTTCTTACCTAATTGTATCTTTACAGGAATGAGTCAAGCTCGTACTGTCCCGTGCTTTAAACCATTTTTATAGTACACATCCTTAAATTTATGAACTGTTTTGGCACACACTGTTTCATTCGGTAGTGATTTCCACTGATCAGTTGCCCTGTTTGGGAAACTAAATTTCTTTACGTCTTTATCGCCTCTCTTTTTATGCATTTTTTTGCATTGTCCTCTTGTTGATGCATTCCCATAGGTTATGTAATCATTTATGTCTATTTTCTCTTTCCCTGATATGCATTTATATAGCATAATCATGTCTCCTCTTTTCCTTCTCTCCTATATGTAGGTAGATTCAGTTTTTCTAGTCTTTCTTCGTAGCTTAGATCCCTTAACCCGCCCAGTCGTGACTGCTTTTTTACCAAACCCATCCCCAGAACCCGACCGATTTTCAACTTGTCTGTTTTTGGCTCAAACCTTCAGTTTTGGTGAAAAACATCGAAAATTCATCGAGAAAGCGCTCACCTGAATTGAAAAATATTCTAAACAGGTAAGAGATCCCTCACCTGACTACCGTTATTTATCATGCCGCACTCCATAAAATACGAACTTATATGTAGTACAGGAATATATTGCTTTTCACGCAGTAACATTGGCAACATAAGCGTTGTTCCCTTACCAAATACATCAGCATATTGCACCTAACTTGGCGATGTTACCTCCTCATTACTTCTGTTCATTACTAACTCTGTTACCACATAATATTTGTCCTCCACATCAGGAATCACTTTCGCCTTGAATTTCATCATCAGAGAGACCGTGGTGCTATGTGTCTTTACTGGCCAGTCACTGCTAACAGGTGGGTTGCGAGAAAATCGCGCACCCCCCGAAAGGGGAGGGGTTTGAACTGGGTCAGGCAGTGTTGCCGCCTGACTGGGGGTAGAGAAAGGTCTCCCACATATACCTACCAAAAATCACCTCTAAATCTTGAAAAATGTGCAAATGATGAACCTTGCATTTGACTGATGTACGATGCTCGTCGGTGGGTCTCAGCGTGAAAAAAAGTTGTGACGTGCATCGTACGTCGGTGGAACTGGGCAGGTTAAGCTTGGTACCCATCTTGTAGTGGCCCTTTGAACTTTTTCAATCTTATCAATTTCTTTTTTGAGATGAAGACTCCAGACCACTGATGCTCAGGGTTGGTCTGATGAATGATGTTATTATCTTTCTTAGCATCTCATCATTTATGTATGTAAATGCTATTCTCATATTTGCAATCAGTGTGCACATGTTCTGTACCCTCTCACTGATGTGATCAGCCGGAGATAATCTGTTATTGATAATCACACCTAGGTCTTTCTCTTTTTCTGATGTGTGTAGGGTTTTACTTCCTAACTTATAATCCCAATCAGGTCTTTTTCCACTTTTACCAAACTTGATTACATTACACTTGTCCACATTGAATTCCATTTTGCCATGTATTGCTCCATTCATGAAGTTTATTTAATTCTTCTTATAGCTCTTTACAAGAGTCTGCATTAGTAATTCTCCTTTGTATTTTTGCATCATCAGCAAACATATTTAAATAGCTTTCATTTCCAATGTTGCTATCTATGTCATTTATATACACTAAAAACATAATTGGTGCCAGCACTGAGCCCTGTGGAACTCTGCTAGTCACTTCCCTCCATGATGAGTAATTTCCCCTTAGTACTGTTCTCATTTCCCTTCTTTAGAGAAAATCTTCCATCCAACAATACAGTTTGCCTCTGATTCCTCCTTGATGGTACAATTTCCCTAAAAGTCTTTGCTGCTGTACTCTGTTAAATGCTTTCTTGAAATTTAAATAGATACTCTCCATCCATCCTTCTCTTTTCTGTAGTGTTTCTGTTACTCTTCATAGTAGCTGAACAGGTTAGTAACACATGATTTTCCCTTTCTGAAACCAAACTGTCTTTCTGTTATCATATTGTGTTCTTCTAGATGATTTACCCAAACTTTTTTTATCAGCTTTTCTAGTACCTTGCTTACAGCACAGGTTAGTGATACTGGTCGGTAGTTGAGTATATTTTGTCTATTCCCTTTATTGAATAAAGGAACAGTGTTTGCTTTCTTCCAAATATCAGGTAGTTTACCTTGGTCCAAGGATTTCTTGAATATTAAAGATAATGGTTTACTTTCTCCTTTTCACATTCATGTAGCACCCAACGTGAAATTTCATCAGGACCATTTGCTTTTCCTTTGTCTGATTTACTTAACTCCTCCTGTATCTCTTTTTCTGATATTTGTATATCTGGTAATATGTGTGGGCATGCATGTTCCACGTCATCCCTCTCAGTTATTTTCTTCAGTAAAAACGAATTGGAAATTCTTACTTAGTGCTTCACAAATATCTTTCTCTTGTGTTTAGTTGATCCCCTTATCCGTAATGAGTTGTATTTTATCTTTTACTTTGGTTTTGCTTCGGATGTAGCTGTAGAATAGCTTTGGTTGATCACTACATTTATTTATAATGTCTTCTTCAAACTGTCTTTGGGCTTCTCTCCTTATTCTTGTATAATCATTTCTTGCCTGTTTATAGTTGTTATATGCCCTTTCCCAATTGTGTCTTCTGTATCTATTCCACAAGAAGTCTCTTTTTTTTCTTTTGATTTCTTACATTCTGTATTAAACCATTTCTTTTCTTTTCTGCTTCTTTGTGCTGTGGGATATACTTTTGGACTCCTGTTTCATAAAGTTCACAGAATTTTTTATATATAACATTTAAATTTTGTCCTCTATTTTCCTTTTCCCAGTCTATTTCTAAGAAGTACTTCCTTAGGTCGTGGTAGTTTCCCATTATATACTTTAGTTTCTTTTTGTAACTTTCATTGCTGTTAACTATGTTATATGCAATCTTGAATTGCAGTTTAGTACTGCGTGGTTGCTTTTGCCAAATGGAGGGTGATACATTAAATTGTCAGTATCGTTTTTTTGCCTAGTAAATATAAGATCTAATACTGATGGTACATCATGTCTTCTTTTTCAGATGCTTTCCTTTACATGTTGTGTTAGGAAAAACTCCTGCACTAGATCCAGGAGCTTTTGGTCCCAGCAGCTTTCCTGGCTTATATCTAGAGTATTCCAATTTATATTTGTATTAAAATATCCAGTTAGTATAATTCTTTCCAATTTCTCCTCCATTCTATGTAGTGATGCTCTTAATCTCTGAAATGTATTCTCTGCCAGATCCTCATATTTGCCTCTTTCTCATATGTTTGTTCTGGGTGGCATGTATAAATTTGCCACAATTACTTTCCCATCAGATGTATTAATCTCTACTGCAAGCACTTTTGCTTGCGAGAGTGTATCTAGTTCTATTTCTTTGACTTTTAGATTTTTCTTTGTTAAAATCATAATTCCTCCTCTTTTTTTTAAGTTCCTCTCTCTTCTCCATATATTGTATTCCTCTAAGTTTAGGGTGTCGTTTGATATCCTTGGTGTTAATTTTGTTTCAGTTAGGCAGATAATATGTGGTTCATTTTCTCTGATGTAGTCATTCATCTCTGATAATTTAGATACCTTTCCATCTACATTTGAGTATATCAACTTAATCATCATCCTTACGCACTTGTCATGACTTGGGTCTACCTTCCTCCTTTTTATTCCCTCCTGGTTATGTAGCACTTTCGAACCTGCAATGCAATTACTTTGTATAAAAATGTATTTTTCTCCTCCTCTGATCATTCCTCATTCTTTGTTTTTGCTTCCTTCCTCTTCTCTTTTAGTAATTCCATTTCCTTTTGAGTTAAGTATCTTTTTATCCTTACATTTTTGAACTCCTCTTTTTCCATGAGTTTCTTTGCATTTTTTAGTTCCTCCTCCACAGTGTTTACACTCTGGAAGGTTACCTTTAGGGGCCTTGACTTATTTCTCTCATATTTCCCTAGCCTTTTGTGCTCCTCTGTGTCTTTATTGCAGATTTCCTCTGATACTTCCTCCAATATGCTCATTACATTTGCCATTGTCTTTTGAGATCTTGTTTTTTATTTCTTTCTACTCTATACCAGTGATTACTATAGATTTGTTGATATCTGCTGGATCTCTAACCAATTTGGGATTGTTTGGGATTGTTCTTTTCACTTCCTTTTTAATGCTTTTTTCTTCAACTCTTATTTCTAAGTCTTTCTTTACTTTCACCATTTCAGCATACCTGGTTTCCACATCATTTTTGTAGCTTTGCATCGCTTCATTTACCTGGGTTATCTTCTCAATATCACTGCTCTGATCTATCAGATTGCTTACTTGCCTAATTGTCTTTGTATCATTTTTGAACTCCTCCATGATACTCTCGTGGTTGTCAGCTGTGCTGGCCATTTCACTAACTTCCCTTCTAAGTGAACCCACTTCTTTTATCAGCTCATCTATTGTTGTGTCTTTCTTGTTTACTTCCTTTACTAATTTTTCTATTTACTCCTTCTATTGTTGTGTCTTTCTTGTTTACTTCCTTTACTAATTTTTCTATTTACTCCTTCTGCATGTGCAATTGTTTCTTAATTACACCCATTTCACTCAGAAATGCCATCTCCAATCTGTTTACCCTTTCTACCAGCTTATTGTATGTCTCCATTTCAACCAGTTCCTGGTAGAAATCATCATCCTGCTTTCTACCTTCATCTCTTTTCTTAGCTCCTTCCAAACTTGCTTTGCTAAAGTAGGTGGCCATCATGTGGTACTAAGAGCACAAATTCTACTTACGTTCCATGGTGCGTAGACAAAACACAATCAGCTGATCGGGCACATTCCAGCACTGCTTCGTTTATTTTGCTGTTTGAACAACAGTCATACTTAAAACTTCCTCTTTTATAATAGAGACCACTTAGTTTAACCTGGTACAGAGCTTGACTCATAGACCGATACTAATTTAGGTATGGTCCGTTGTTGCCCAGGCTTGGCTAGGCATAGAGCAGTGTGATGTCCTCCCTGCTTGGTGCCTCAAGTATGTGTGTGTGTGTATTTACCTAATTGTATTTACCTAATTGTGATATACAGGAAATGAGCTACACTCGTGGGGTCCCGTCTCTTTTTCTCATTAAGTCAGGTTTTGCTTTAAACTTGTTTAAGTTTTTAGACTGGATCTCTTTGTCCAGTCTATTCCACAGGTCTATGCATCTATATGGAAAACTATATTTCTTAATGTCCTTCAATCAGCGTAGCTTCTTCAGTTTCAGTCCATGTCCTCTTGTTGCTCTCTTATCCCATACAAACAGATCTTCTTTATCAATTTTATCTACTCCCATCATGGCCCTGAACACTGCAGTCATGTCACTTCTCTCTCTCCTTTCCTCTAAGGATGGCAAATCCAGCCTTTCTAGCCTCTCACTGTATGACAGATCTGCCAGACTGGGGACCATCTTAGTTGCTGTTCTTTGTATTCTCTCAATCTTGTTTATATCTTTCTTTTTGTGTGGGAACCACACTACTGCTGCATATTCTAACCTGGGGCGGATCATGGCCACTATCAATTTTTTCATCATCTCTTCAGTCTTGTAATGAAATGCCACTCTTATGTTAGTCAAGAGTTTATATGTCTCTCAAACTATCTTGTTAATGTGTTTTTCAGGTGACAAAATATCCTGGACCAGCACTCCTAAATCTTTCTCTTCTCTCGCTTTTCTGATTGGTTCATTACCCATCATATAGTTCAGTGATGGTCTCTTGGTGCCTTTACAAAACCATTTCCAATATTTTACATTTTTTTGCGCTGAATTTCATTTCCCACGTCCGGCTTCAGTCATGTATCCTATCCAGATCCTCCTGCAGCATTTTACAGTCCCCTTCAACCTCTACCTTCCTCAAGATCTTTGCATCATCAGCAAACAGACTTGCATAACTGTTCACTCCATCTGCCATATCATTTACGTAAATCAGGAACATTACTGGCGCCAACACCGAGCCCTGTGGGACACCACTTGTTACTTCTCTCCATCCAGACGTCCTGTTCTTTATTATTGGCCTCATTTGTCTGTCTCTCAAAAAGTCTCTCATCCATTCCAGGAGGTTACCCTTCAGTCCTCCTATATGGTCTAATTTCCACTTTAGTCTCTTATGGGGTACCTTGTCAAAGGCCTTCTCCAAATCTAAATACAGTAAGACCTCACTATAATGGACTAATTGGGGCTCAGGCCAGTCCGAAATATGCGATTTTCCGATAAAAGCGACATCCGGACTTACCCCTGGTAATCCGGACTTTTTCCGATATATCGGACATTAGTCTGGATTGCATCGGTAGTTTTCACCACCATTGCAGTATTGTACTGTGTTTTACCTTCACTACATTAATCAAATGTTATAATAATACTGTATTGTGCACTGAAAAACATGTCTTTTACTTGTCTTATTGTGGTGAACATAGCTGAAGTTGTTAGGCAGTCCGGACTGATTCTGGTTATATCGGACTTTTTCCGATATATAGGAGTTTAGTCCGGTAGCTCCTCGAGTCCGATAAAAGCGAATTCCGGTCTACTGAAGTCCGTTATATCGAGGTTTTACTGTACACAAAATCCACCCAACCGTCTCTCTGCTGTAGCACATCAATCGCTCTTGAGTAAAAGCTCAACAAGTTGGAAACACATGACCTTCTACTTCTGAATCCAAATTGACTTTCAGTCAAAATATTCTTCTCTTCCAGATATTTTATCCATCTATCCTTCAGAATTCTCTCGCACAATTTTGCAACCATGCTGGTTAGGGACACTGGTCTATAGTTCAGGGGTTCTTCCTTGTTTCCTCCCTTGTAAATTGGTACCACATTTGCTCTCTTCCATTCCCGAGGCACTTTCCTTTGTTCCTGCGAACACACAATTAAACATTGAATCTTATCCGCCAGTTGTTCTCTGCATTCCTTCAGTACCCAATTTGAAATTCCATCCGGTCCTGGGGCTTTCCTTACATCTTGAGTTTCCAGTAATTAGTACACTTCCTGCACTTCCACTTTTATATCTTTTATCACTACACTCCTAGTCACTCCCTCCCCCTCCAGAAACTCTCCTTCATTAGTCAAACTGATTGGAAACGTTTGTTCAGTATTTCAGCTTGCATTGCCGCATCATTATAGACCTCTCCTACTACTTTCAGTTTGGTGATTCCTTCTTTTTGTTTCAATTTGCCATTAACAAATCTATAAAACAATTTGGGTTCATCCTTACATTTATCGATTATACCTTTTTCAAAGTTCCTTTCTTCCTCTCTACGAATTCTTATATATTCATTTCTAGTTCTTTTATATTCCTCCTTTGTTCTGTTGTTACATCTCTTTCTCCATTTGTTCCACGGCATGTCCTTCTCTTTTTTTGCCACTCCTATTTCCTGTTTTCTTTCCCACTTACACTTGGAACATATTTTTCCACTCCTGAAATATAGAGGTCTAGAAATATATCCCACTTCCTCTGAATGTCGCTTGTTTCTCTGAATTTTCTCCAATCTGCATTTTCAAAAAATTTTCTCAGTTCTGTAAAGTTTGCTTTCCCAAAGTTGTATCTTCCCTGCCTATAAAGCTCGTCTCTTGCCACCACGTTCCTTATTATCATCTGGAACTCAATGACCACGTGATCACCTTTTTCTATAGGACACAGATATTTCAAGGATTCAGTTACGTCAAGTTCTTTGGTTAGCAGTAAATCTAATCTTGCTGGTGTGCCATCACCTCGGAATCGTGTCTCTTCTTTGACCCTCTGTGTCATTACATTATTCATTACAATGTTAAACAATATAGTGCCCCATGAATCTTTGTCACCTTCTGAGTCCCATTCCTCCCAGTTCACCTCTTTACAATTAAAATCACCCATTAGAATTATGTTGTTGCTTTTCTCAATCACTTTCTGTAGATAACTAACCATGTCTGACAAAATCTCCTGGTATTCATCATCATTCCGTGCTCATGTCTTAGGTGGAACATACACTATTGCTATATCTCTCTTACATTTCTCTCCAGTTTCTAATTTCATGTTTATCACTTCAGCCCTACCCTCTCCCATTTCCACAGAATCAACACTTAAGTTGTTCTTCACTGCTGTCATCACTCCTCCTCCCTTTCTGTCTCTTCTCCACAATTTGTATTTGCCATCTCTCATATGGATATCAATATTCTCCCTTAACTTGGTCTCTACAAAGCACATAACTTCAGGTTCATGTACGCTCAAGAAATCATTGATTTCTTGCATTGCTGATATTAATCCATCAACATTAGTGTACGCCACTTTCAAACTTTTTTTCATCATTACTTATAGCTTCTTTTCTCCTCCTCTCCATCAGTACCACTTCCTCAATTTCTGGTCCATAACTCTCCAATAAAACACTGTCTTCTCCTCCTCCGTTCTCTGTTCGTTTTTTGCCTTAGCTTCCTTTACTGACTCTTTTATTTTAGCTCTTTCTTCCTCATTTGCATCTCTCCTTAGCCAGACATTTTCGAACCCCTCTTTGTCTGCTAATTTCCATTGTCAGGGGAAAATGAGAGTTTGCTCTGGCGAAGTCACCAGATGTCAGAGGAAAATGAGACTTTTACTCTGGCGTGTCGCCAGATGTCAGGGGAAATTTAAGTATTCCCAAGAAATAATGAAATATTGTATAACTGGTATACAATGTATAGCTAAGTGTGCTATGTCAATTCTCTAGGGTCGAGAATTACAAACTTCCTCAACGGCACGCAGCAGAGAACTAGACAGAGTACTCTATTGAGCTGCAATATTGTACCGTTGGCCTACGAGAAAGTTTCTTCTCCCCCCCCAACAAT
>JAGKTI010003377.1:44288-58075 GCA_018397915.1 Birgus latro
AAGGAATGCACTCACTCGCTCAAACACTCAGATAACGGCTAAATATTTCAAAAAGCTTAGCCTAGGAAAAAACCAGAAAATACTGATCGGTATGGATGAAACAGAGCTGCTGTGACGATCACCAAAGTGGGTGGGGCTGCAGGAGACACGCCAATACAAGCTGAAATCTGAAAAACGCTAGAAAAGCACAGAGCCTAGAGAGGCGTTCCGCGTCCCGCCGTGTCTACAAGCAAACTAAACTCTGATTCAAATCGGCGGCGCGACGAGTGCGGGAGGTGCGCGCGCCGGCGTGCAACAGCTAACGCGCCAACAGACAATTCAAATTTACGGGACGATGTCACGACTCACTCAACACAACGTTACAATGTAGAAAATTCGTGACATCCATGTCCTATTCATGATTTCATTTACTATTGCCTGGGACTTAAACTTCACCTTCAGTGACCTCGCCCCCCCTTCTTCATACTTACCTAACTTAAACACTTCAGTGTCTTCTTGGGCTTCGTTGTTACCGTTCTTGACTACTGATATTACAGTATTTCTTAACCTTTATTAACTCTTCTCTTTCTCTTTCAGATCTTATTGTGATACGCTTTTCTTTTTCCCCTAAAATTATTACACATTTTTTCTTATCTGCTACATCCCTGATTAAAGATTCTCTGCTTTTCAGTACCCTAACCACTTCCTTCTCCACCTTTTCCTTGCTTTGTTGTTCTATAATCTGTTTCAAATTTACACTCCCTTCCTCCTGAATTTTCTTCCACCTCTTATGTTGCTCCTTGATTTCCTTAATATGTTCATCATGCATCCTTGATTTTGAATCATACTCATCTAATTTACTTTTCATTCTGTCTCTTTCTTCTTCCATCCTCTTGTTTTCCCTCTTGAGCTGTTTTATTTCATTTGTGGCAGATTCATTACTCACTTTTAATTCCGTGACTTCTCTTTCTTGTTCCGCACTGCATGTGCAGACCTTTTCCAGCTTGTTCTGTATGACTTTGATCTCTCTCTTCTGGTCTAGGGTCTGCTCCTGCAACTCTCTAATTACTACCCATACCTTTTTTAATTCCTGGACATTCCTCTCCCCCGTTTTTTCTATTCCTACCACTCTTGTTTGATTCAGTTTGGTACTTCCATTTCCCGCATCTTGATCGGAGAAGCCCACAAATTCCCTTTCACCAGATGTAAACCCACTGCCGTCGCTCTCCGCCATGTTACAACCATATGGAAACTTTTCTATTCTACTGTATCGTGTCCTCTTTATCCCGAAACCTGCATTTTTTTTTTAACTAATGTCTGACGGGACCACCACTTATGCACTCAATCACATAATCATAATAGGCTGGTTTCCTTTTGCCACTGATTCAGCGAGTATTTCCCTGTGTGTGCGTGGATGCTTACACAAATCATAATTGTTAGAAGATATGCTAAGTGAATCTAGGGAAAGGTTGTATATTAGTAGATGAGGTAATGAAGGGCATGGTATAGACTGTAGATTGTGACACTGAGTTGTAGTGGTGGTAAAAACATTCGAGCCATAACAGGACCTAGGGACCACCTTGCTATGAACGTCTGAATTCCTGCAACAGTCACTAACTGTTTCTTTTTGCGACCAGTAGCTACTTTACTTAGTTTTGTTATCAAGGTCATTCAGGTTCATCTGATATTTCAAGAGGCACACATTTATCATTAAAGATATCATTGCTTTAATTTGTATCTGTATAATCCAGTGTCTTACAAATTAATGATTTTTGGTTGGAATACAAAGTCAATTTGATGCGTGTTCAAACATGACGGGAATTGACCAATCGCCCCCGGAGAGCATTAGGTATTGTTACCAGTTCCATCTGTCTTTAGCTGGCAAAATCAGTGTGTCAGACTCGTAGAAACCGACTATAGTGACTATGATCATTTGGGCACTAGTTACTTCAGGTCAGATGGCCAGAATTGGCTGTATTGTAAAGGTAATCATGGGTCTAGAAGTCCCACTTCTACCTTACAGGTAAGTACTTAAGAGAGCGACAGCTACTTCCCTCCTGACATCTTGGTACCAGATGCAGCTGCACAAGATGGCTAGGCTGTAGCTCCCCTACAACACTATCTACAAAAAGGAGGGGGGAGGGTCTGTGAGACCCAAGATTTCCTATCCAGGGTTAAGAACCTTTCACCTTTCTTGTCTAATTACCAAAAGTACAGAGAAATACTAGTTTTTAGTCACAGATTATTTTCACCAGTCAAGTGCCTTTTTTGGTGAGGTACGAGCAAGACCATCTAAACCCGAAAGCATTGAAATGTTGCCTTACACCCCAAGGATGCCTAGAGTATATTGATGGCCATCTACCTACCAAGTTTCATGCCTTTACGACAAACTTTCTGGCCTGTGGCCCTCTTTTGAAGATTTTTGAGATGTTGCACTTGGCGCGTGTCACATGCCACGTGCACCACCTGGGTGTGATGAAACCTGTCAAAAACGAATCTTAAGGAATTTGGCTATCATATGGTGCAAACCAATCAGTGATCGGCCCTGTGGTTGCTGAGTTATAAGCTTCTCAAAGGCATTACGGTCGGTCTGAGTCGGGCCACTCATATGTGAGAAAATGCCCTTACTTGACAAGTGACTCACGAGGGCATCGCTTTCGCTCATAATAACTTACTTCTTGGTTGACTCCTGCAAAGGGGAAGGAGGTTGGTGGGAATTTATTCAATGTGATGCACAGAACATAAACTTGTATAGTTCAAGGACATTTAGTTCAGTACAGTACTACCATACCTCACAGCTCAAGCAGTGTCACAACTGTAAGATGTTACAGACTCTTGTAGATGTTATGATGCTGACCCATAACACAGGAAAGATTCCCCTCATTTTCTAGAAATAAAGATAGAGGTCAGGACAGATGCCTTGAGGTGCTTAGCCACAGTGCTGATCTCTGTAACTTAGGCCTTTGAGCTTGTGGCTGTTTTTTTTCCCATAATCCTGGGATACAAGGCCACTGCATCATCCAGGTTACCATAGTTACTTCACTTCTACATACCAACCCATAAAGAGTGGATAGACACCTGAAGTCACACCAGTTGCCCAGGTCATGAGTCGAACCTTGGTGCTGAAAGGCCAACAGCTTTGCAGTCATTTGATGGTGATTATTCACCCACCACGGTGATGTTTTCAATTGAATTGTTCTCATGTTATTTGTTGTGACACTGCATATAATTTCCCCTTAAGAATGTATGTCAACGTTTTCCCCCCAGTTAAGCACCCTTGACTTAGACTGAGTTTTCAGCACCATCCAGCCATTCTCTTATGCAAACACAAAACAGACTCGTGAACAGTACGGATAATATATATAGTATACACTAATTTAAACTCTACCCTGCATCATATATCATACACTTGTAATATCACATTGTTTGGCATGCACACAAACTGAAAAAGCAACACATCTGAAGTGTCATGGACCTGTACTATATTCCAGTGAAGTAATTGGCTGTCTCAGTGCCACAGATCTGCTCAGTTAGAGTGGGTCATAAGGGGAACCTATAGTCATGTGCTAGAGCAGTGGGCTTCCGTCTGAAATGAATGCAAAATTCATCCTAAGCTGTTGTGGAAATCAGTATTGGGACCAGAATTTCATTAAAATACTCCTTTTGATCTAGCAGTTAGTTCATTAATGTCATTAAAAAAAACAAAATGGTAATACCATCTCACCATTCCTGGATGATACAGTAAATGTTTTCAGTTTGGTTGGTTGGTATTAACTCTGAAGAGGTAACATGTGAAGGTGTATGGGACATAGCCCTGCTAGGCCTCTGGGAATTGGCTATGTAGACTGTGAACAGTGTGTGGCACACACAAACACTGAACACTAAAGTACCACTTGCAGTTTAAAAATCACTAAGGTCCTTTCATTTTCTGCAGATATTTCGGGAGAAAATAATTCTGTACATGCATTCCACACATACCATTAAGCCAGCTTAAGTGGATGGGAGTACAGAATTTGAAACCCCACTCATTCTTGGTTTTGAGATATGATGACTTCACTTCTTGTCAGTCATAGCACAAAGATCTTCATAACTTTTCAAACACAGTCTTCCCAAAATGGGGGATGGAACTAGGTTTTCCATCATTTCTACTACATGCTTCAGAAGAGATCAAAGAGTTGTACTTTAGGTTTCTCTGTCTTACATGATGATGGAAAACACAATAATGATGTTATGATGAGAAAGATGACTGTTTCTGCATTCAAAATTTCACTATGCATAGATAGATACATATATATAGTCTTATTGTATTAGTTATACTTAAATAGTTGTTATAAGCCTTTGAATAGCAGTATTTTATATAAATGCTGTATATAATAGTACTTATGTTAATAGCTGTGGTTTTATGAGTACATTTGCTTGAAAATGTGTTCATATTGGTTACCCTTTTCATATTCTCTACTGTTGAAATTTGATAATTAATGTCAGCATCCATATTTCACAGGCAGTAAACACTCAAATGAAAAATTTAGTTTATTTGTATTTATCCAGTTGTGATATACAGGAAATGAGCTGTGCTCGTGGAGTCCTGTGTCCATGTCTCAACTAGTCAAACTTAGCTTTAAACTCATAAGTTTTTGGGCTAGATGATCTCTTTGTTCAGGCTGTTCCACAGGTCAATGCATCTGTCTGGAAAACTGTATTTCTTGTATCCGTCAGGCAACTTGTCTTTTTCAATTTCTTTCCATGTCCTATTGTTGTTCCCTCATCCTATGAAAGCAGATCTTCTCTGTCAGTTTTTGGCCCTGAACACTGCAATCATGTTGTCCCTCTCTCTTTTTTCTTTTAAGGATGGCAAACCCAGCTTTTCTGGTCTTTTTTCGTACGATAGATCTACCAGGCTTGGGACCATCTTGGTTGCTGTTCGTTGCATTCTCTCGATCTTGTTTATATCTTTTTATGTGGGGACCACACCACTGCTGCATATTTCAACCTGGGGCAGATCATAGACACTATGAGTTTTTTCATCATCTCCTAATCCATGTAATGAAATGCCACCCTTATGTGTGTCAAGAGCTTGTATGTCTCTGGCAATCTTGTTAATGTGTTTTTCAGGTGACAAATTATCCTGGACCGACACTCCCAGGTCCATCTCTTCTCTCACTTTTATGATCAGTTCCCTTCCCATTGAGTAATTCAGGGATGGCCCCTTGGTACTTTTACCCATTTCCAATATTTTGCTTTTTTTTTTCCCCATTGAAATTCATTTTCCATACCTGGCTGCAATCGGAAATCCTGTCCAGGCCTACCTGCCGCATTTTACAGTCTTCTTTAACTTCTAATTTCCTCATGATCTTTGCATCATCTGCAAACAGACTTGCATAACTGTTCATTCCATCCACCATATCGTTTACGTAAAACAGGAACATTACAGAGCCCTGCCCCTTGTTACTTCCCTCCACCTTGACATCTTGTCTTTTATTACTTTCTTCATCTGCCTGTCTCTCATGAAGTCTTTCATCCACTCCAAGAGGCTTACTTCCCTCCACCTTGACATCTTGTCTTTTATTACTGTCCTCATCTGCCTGTCTCTCGTGAAGTCTCTCATCCACTCCAAGAGGCTTCTCTTTAATCCTCCTATGTGCTCCAGTTTCCACATAATTCACTTATGGGGTACCTTGTCAAAGGCTTTCTCCAGATTAAGTACACACAGTCCACCCAACTATCTCCTTCCTGTAGCACATCAATTGCCCTTGAGTAGAAGCTCAGCAAATGTGAGACACACGACCTTCCATTTCAGAAACCAAACTGACTTTCTGCCAGAATGTCCAACTCCCCCAGATGTTTTATCCATCAATCTTTCAGGATTCTCTTGCACAGTTTTGTGACCATGCTGGTCAGGGACACTGGTCTATATTTCAGTGGTTCTTCCTTATTCCCTTCTTTGTAAATTGGTACCGCACTGGCGCTCTTCCTTTCCCGGGAACTTTCCCTTCTTCCAGAGAACACACAGTTAAACCATGAATCTTGTCTGCCAGCTGTTCTCTGCATTTCTTTAGTATCCAACTCAAGATCCCATCAGACCCCTGGGCCTTCCTTACTTCTTGAGCTTCCAGTAATTTATACACTTCCTGCACTTCCGCTTTTATACCTTTTAACATTATATTTCAAGTAACATCAGGCTCCGGGGATTCCTTACATCTTGAGCTTCCAGTAATTTATACACTTCCTGCACTTCCACTTTTTTACCTTTTAACATTACATTTCGAGTAACATTCTCCCTTTCCGTGAAATAACTTTCATTAGTGAAAACTGATTGGAAACTTTTGTTTATTACAGTAAACCCTCGATATAATGAACCCTTTTATTGCGAACTTCGGAAATAACGAACATCCAAATCACGACCGAACTTCCCCCGGATTTTACGAACAAAGTTCACTAATTGAGAGGGAATCTCAAGAATCAGCCCACGGTGATAACAGCATCCATTCCTGGCACAGAAGTGTACTGAATCAGTACTACATTCTACTGTATTCTTATTATGGGTATTATATTTATATGTATTGCATTTACATGCACAACTTCATATACCATTGAATTCTCGATGTAAAACTTCATAGAGTTAGTTTTGGTTGTTTGAGCACATAGGACCGAACGACTCCTCTTATTTAGCGAACTGAGTTTGGTAATTCCTCGGAAATACCTACCCCTTGTATATAGCAAACTTTCGGATATAGTGACCTACTCCTTCCCCCAATTAGTTCGTTATATCGAGAGTTTACTGTATTTCTGTTTGCATTACTGCACCAGTCGAGCAGGGCAGTACTCCCAAGGAGGATGGAAAGCTGATGACAGGAAGAGCTGGAGCTCCTGTTTCATCAGCCCTCAGGACTTGTCCTGACCATCTATCTTCCTTTGCTGAACTTTTTCAGTGTCTCAGTTACACAGAGAGTAGACCAGCATGCTCTCCAGTACAAGTTTCTCTAACTGTCAACACCAAACTACACACATGCTACACACTACACTTCCTTTTCAAAATTTATCTTCGAAATGGCGCACAAAAATCATGCCTCGGAGTCTCCGGGGGGGAGGGGGGCCATAAATGCCCCCACCATCCACCCCTCTCCCGGTGACGACTCAAAGAGCTGCCTGGAACCACTTTCTGACTCACTTCTTCTTCGTTTCTGTAACATTCGCGGCCTTTCTTTTAACTTTCACGCTGTCGAGCACCACCTCTTCTCCTCTAAACCTCGCCTTCTCTTTCTCACTGAGACTCAGCTGTCTGAGGCAACTGACAGCAAACCCTTTTCTGTATCCTCCTACTTTCTCTATTCTTGTTTCAAAGCCAAAGGTGGCTGTTGCGTATGTGTACGCAACGATCTATCTTGCTCTCGTGTTCCTGAACTTGATTCTTCTGAATTCTCTACTCACTGGCTTCGGCTTTCCTGTCATTCTCTGACTAAATATATCTGTGCTGTTTACTTATCTTCTAATTCTACTGACTATCAAAAATCCTTTGACTGTCTTACTTCTACGATGGAACACATTCTGTCCATTTCTCCTTTCTCTGAAATCTCCATTCTAGGAGATTTCAATGTTCACCACCACCTTTGGCTCTCCTCTCCTTTCACTAATCCACCTGGTGAACAAGCCTACATGTTTTCTATCCTTAATGACCTAGAGCAGCTTGTACAGCACCCTACCCGTATCCCTGACCGCTTTGGAGAGAGTTCCAACATACTTGACCTTTTCCTAACAACTAATCCTTCTGCTTACACTGTTCATCTTTTCTCTCCGTTGGGCTCCTCCGATCATAATCTTATTACCTTAACATGTCCAATCACTCCAGTACGGCCTGTGGACCCTCCAAAGAAACGCCGCCTGTGGCACTTTGGAGCTGCAGATTGGGAGGCCCTCAAGCAGTACTTCTTTGATTTTCCATGGAATGATTATTGCTTCCGTGGCTGGGAGCCATCTGAGTGTGCCTTGCACGTTACGGAGGTTATTCTCTCAGGCATGGAAGCATACATTCCTTTCTCATATCCTCTGACTAATGCAAGAAAGCCTTGGTTTAATCACGCTTGTTCTAATGCTGTCTGCAACAAGGGGAGGGCCTATAAGAGTTACCGGAGCCAATCCACCCCTGAATCACACCTTTTATATATTTCTGCCCGGAATCGTGCTAAGTCTGTTCTTCGCTCTGCTAAAAATAATTTCATCCGTGCTAAATGTTTCCAACTCTCCAACTCGAATTCTTCTCGCTCCTTCTGGCACCTTGCCAAAAACCTTTCTAACAACTTTACCTCATCATCCTTCCCTCCTCTTTTCTACTCTGATGGCTCTGTAGCTATTTCTTCTACTGATAAAGCAGATCTCTTCGCTCAGACTTTCTCCTCCAATTCCACCTTAGACGATTCCGGTGCTATTCCTCCATCACTTCCCCCCTCGTGACTTCCTCTTGACTGACATTAAAATTTCTTCAGCTGATGTGTTTTCTGCCATCACTAGCCTCAATACTAAAAAGGCATATGGTCCTGATGGAGTCCCTCCTGTTGTCCTCAAAAACTGTGCTTCTAACTCTTTTGCCTTTGTCTCTCAACTTGTACCTTTCCTTCTTGCTGGAAGTTTGCTCTCATTCAGCCAGTCCCAAAGAAGGGTGACCATTCCCAACCCTCTAACTATCGTCCAATTGCTTTAACATCCTGCGTATCAAAAGTTTTCGAGTCAATTCTTAACAAAAATTTTAAAGCATCTTTCCTGTCACAACCTTCTTTCTGATCGTCAGTATGGGTTCCGTCAGGGACGCTCCACCGGAGATCTTCTCACCTACCTTTCAGACTCTTAGTCATCCTCCTTTCAGAACTTTGGTGAAAGCTTTGTCATTGCACTTGACATCTCAAAGGCTTTCGATCGAGTCTGGCATAAATCTTTAATTTCCAAACTGCCCTCTGGTTTCTATCCTTCTATCTGTGCCTTCATCTCTAGCTTCCTTTCGGGTCGTTCTATAGCCGCTGTTGTAGACGGCCATCGTTCCTCTCCTAGACCTATCAGCAGTGGTGTTCCTCAGGGTTCTGTCCTATCACCAACTCTCTTCCTTTTATTCATCAGTGACCTTCTAAGCTGTACATCTAACCCTATCCACTCATATGCTGATGATTCCACCCTTCACCTTTCCATTCGGTTCCTGCAACGTCCATCTCAGCAGTTACTTCAACAAAAAAGGGATGAGGCTATGGCACACCTAATGTCTGACTTGGCTCGTATCTCTGATTGGGGTAAAAATGATCTTGTTATTGTTAATGCATCAAAAACTCAGTTCTTACACTTATCAACTCGACAAAATCTTCCTCAGGATTACCCACTAATGTTTAATAATGAACAGTTATGTCCTGCATCATCCTTGAACATGCTTGGGGTTTCATTCTCTCAGGATTTGTCTTGGAAAGAACATATTACGTCTCTTGTGAAATCTGCTTCCAAGAGATTAGGTGTGCTAAGCCGATTCCAAACTTTCTTTACCCTTGCACAGTTGTTGACCTTGTACACGGGTTTTATTCGCCCGTGTATGGAGTACAACTCTCATGTGTGGGGAGGCTCCCCACATGCAGCTCTTCTCAATAGGGTGGAGTCAAAGGCTTTTCATCTCATTAACTCTCCTCCTCTTGCTGATTCCCTTCAACCTTTGTCTCTTTGCTGCACTGTTGCATCTTTATCTCTCTTCTATCGCTACTTCAATGGTCACTGTTCCTCTGAACTGTCTGCTTGCATCCCTCCACCTCTACGATGGGCACGTAGTACCCGTCTAGCAACAAAGTCTCATCCCTTTTCTGTCCAACTCTCTAATGCAAGAGTTAACCGTTACTCCCAGTCCTTCATTTATGCAACTGGTCAACTCTGGAACTGTCTTCCTCTGTCTGTATTTCCTACTTCCTATGATCTCCAGTCTTTCAAACGCAGTGTTTCCAGGCATCTCGAATTGAACGGATCTTGAATTTGGCTCTCTTTTGTATTGTTTTTGCTTTTTCTTGGAAGGAACAGTATGCAGGCCTGTGGCCTTTGGTTCCTTCTTCCTTGCATAAAAAAAAAAAAAAACTTTCAGCTTATTGATTCCTTCCTTGTGTACAATTTGCTGTTGACAACCCTATACAGTAAAACAGTTTAGGTTCTTCCTTACATTTGTTAATTATACTACTTTCTTTCTTCCTCTCTACGGATTGTTGTATGTTCATTTCTTCTTCTTTTGTACTCCTCCTTTGTTCTGTTATTGCCTGTCTTTCTCCATTTGTTTCATGCCACATCCCTTCCTTTTATAGCTATCATACACCTTCTGTTAAACCAATCCTTTTTCCATTTCTCTTCCCCACTTGCTTTTGGCACATATTTTTCCACACCCGAGTTGTAAAAGCCTAGAAAGATATCCCACTTCTTCTGCGTCTCTCTTGTTTCTCTGAATTCTCTCCAATTTGCTTCAAAAAATTTACTCAGTCCATTTCAGAGATTCAGTTATGTCAGGTTCTTTGGTTAGCAGTAAATCTAGTCTCGCTGGTATGTCATCACCTCTAAATCTTCTGTCTTCTTTGACCCACTGGGTCAGTACATTATTCATTGCTATATTTAACATTATAGTTCCCCACGAACCTTGACTACCTCCTGAGTCCCACTTTTCCCAGTTTACCTCTTTACAATTAAAATCACCCACAAGAATTATGTTGTTGCTTTTCTCAATAATTTTCTGTAGGTATCTAACCATGTCTGAGAACATCTCATGGTATTCATCCTTAGTCTATGCCCTTGTCTTGGGGGGGGGTACATATGCTACTGTGATGTCTCTCCTACCTCTCCCTCTGGTTTCGAGTTCATATTTATCATTGCCCTACTTTCTCCCAGTTCCACATCATCCACATTTACGCTGTTCGTCACTCCTTGCATTGCTCCTTCTCCCATTTTTTCTTTTCTGTCTGTCCTTAATTTGTATTTAGCATCTCCCACTTGGATATCAATATCCTCTCTGAACTTAGTCTCTAGAAAGCACATAATATCTGGCTCATTTACCCTTAAGAAATCGTTGATTTCTAGCCGTGTCGAGGTTAATCTGTTTTCGTCAAAATATGCCATTTTCAATCTTTTTACAGTATTTTTTATTCCATTCTTCTCCTCTCTTTTCTCTGTGGGTACCAGTTCTCCAACAGAACTCTGCCTTCTCATCCTCCATTCTTTGGTTTTTCCATAGCTTCCTTGATTAGCTCCTTTATTTTAGCTCTGTCTTCCACATTTGCATCTCTTCTTATCTATACATTCTTGAACCCCTCCTTGTCTGCCATTTTCCATGTCTTGTTAATAATCGTCTTTACTGTAACCTGTGATTGAAACTTGACTTTTAGTGGCCGCACCACTCCCTCCTCGTATCTTCCCAGCCTTAACACTTCATCAGTCTCTTCTTGAGCTTCATTGTCACTCTTCTTAACTGACAATGTTATCTGTTTAGCTCTTTTCATTTCTATTGTGAAATGCCAACAAAAAATTCCTCCCAGAATTATATGAAGTTAGTGCTGTGTAGTCTGAGAATATGACAGTAACATGGTATGTTATACAAACACTACCTCTAATGTTGATTCTTCCTTTTAATTATACAGTAATTACCTTAATTTTATGTGTAGTCACTCATTACTTCCCCTGTATAATTGTTGTGTATCCCGATGCAGTCGAGATTATAATTTTAGTGACTTTACCTACGTTTGGTGTTCAGTTTTCAGTTTTTTTCACATCAGTTTGCTTATAAATGACACTCAGACAGGGTAACCTGTACTGTTCATGATTTCTCTGTCAAGTAAGCTCTCGCTTTCTCATTGCTTGTATCAAGAACGCTGATTTTAGTTAATTTTTTCCCTGCAGGTTTCGATCTGTCTGGTAGCCAGAGTGACCTTCACACATCCATAGAGGCCATTGGGTCCCCAGAGAAGGTTAATGTGGCAGACATTGACCCTGAGGCAGTGCGACATGAGTTGAGAGCTCTCATGACACAGATGAACCAAGTGGAGCTAGAGAGGGTGAGACAGAATGTAACACATGTAGTAAAACTGAAAGAGGTGGAAGCAGGGGTTTAGACAGGAAGTAACAGAAAAAGTTAGCCAGTTGGGGTGATATGAGTGCATGGATGCAAGTGATGCAGAAACTCCAGTTACAAGAGCAGGTAAAAGAAAGAGTTGATACAGAGAAAAGCAAAAGAAGAAAAAATGGAGGAAAGGAAAAAGTGTTGATGGGTGGCAAGATGTGAGACAGTAGATACATAATTAGGCATATGAATATTAGAGAGGTAGGATAGAAGAGGAAAAGAGAGAGTTGGAGTCAGTTTTTGGCACATAGAAGTGAGACACTGTCTTAACCCCTACACTCTGGAATGGATTGCTTCTGATGGACAAAGTACAGTGGAAGGAAGAGTGGAGTGGTAGCAGGTGAAAGTAGAAATGGAAAGGGTGGGGCTGATGAGTGAGGCAGTTGGAGGGAGGGAGGGTTGATGTATCAAACATTGAGGCTAAGGACCATTTTCACAGTCATCCCTAACCTTTCAGGCCTGAACCAAAAGCACCTTCGAATTTCACAGTCCTTCTGAACTGCTTTTGGGAGCTTACCTACAGGGGAACATCTGTCTCTGTTGATGCGGTAGGGTTGGTAGTTCTGGGTCACCAGAACATGGATGTAGTAAACTGTTAGGAGGAAAAACACCTCACCGAGCACCTACCGTAAGTTGAAAATGTTCAGAAATTCGAATGTAACGATTGGGGTAAATAATTTGACTGGAAAATCCACTTCACACATCTCCTACTAATATGTTTAGGAGTGAAGAAGTGTGTGTGAAACCAATAAAAATAAGGAATAAGTAACCTTCTTTGGGACTGGCTGAATGAGAGCAAACTTCCAGCAAGAAGGAAAAAGAAGGAAAGGTACAAGTTGAGAGACAAAGGCGGGGGGGGGACGCAATCTGGCCGCGCTGTGGGGTGTACTACTACTGTGCGGCCAGGTTGTGTTAGGAAGAATTCCGCCACCGTATTCCCTGCGTGTCGTAAAAGGCGACTAAAAGGGGCTGGGGAGGGGACTAGGGACCCCCTCCTCCGTTTTTAGGGTGAGGAGACTGTAGCACCAGTCGAGCAGGGCAGTACTCCCAGGGAGGATGGAAAGCTGATGACAGGGAGAGCTGGAGCTCCCGTTTCATCAGCCCTCAGGACTTGTTCCTGACCATCCTCCTTTGCTGAACTTTTTCAGTGTCTCAGTTACACAGAGAGTAGACCAGCATGCTCTCCTATACAAGTTTCTCTAACTGTCAACACCAAACTACATACACCTACACACTACACTTCCTTTTAAAAATTTTCAAAATGGCGCATAAAAATCATGCCTTGGAGTCCCCAGGGGGGGGGGACCATAAATGCCCCCACCATCCGCCCCTCTCCCGGTGACGACTCAAAGAGCTGCCTGGAACCACTGTCCGACTCACTCCTTCTTCGTTTCTGTAACATTCGTGGCCTTTCCTCTAACTTTCACGCTGTTGAGCACCACCTCTTCTCCTCTAAACCTCACCTTCTCTTTCTCACTGAGACTCAGCTGTCTGAGGCAACTGACAGCAAACCCTTTTCTGTATCCTCCTACTTTCTCTATTCTCGTTTCAAAGCCAAAGGTGGCTGTTGCGTATACGTACGCAACGATCTATCTTGCTCTCGTGTTCCTGAACTTGATTCTTCTGAATTCTCTGCTCTCTGGCTTCGGCTTTCCTGTCATTCTCTGACTAAATATATCTGTGCTGTTTACTTATCTCC
>JAGKTI010003378.1:0-10333 GCA_018397915.1 Birgus latro
GAGAGAGAGAGAGAGAGAGAGAGAGAGAGAGAATTAATAGAACAGAATAACAAAAATATATATTAAAAAAAAAAGCACTAAGAAAATTCAACACCCCCGCACAGGAACTGTTCAAAGGTCTCAACAGCTCACATTCTTGCTCTGTCAACGCGGGTGTAATAAGAAGGAACAGTAATAGAGAGGAAATGAATCAAGAAACGAAACTAAAAACAAAAGAAACATTAATGGAGACCAAATGAAAGAGGGTAAAGTCTGTCAGATGTAATGGATGCTAGTTAGGGAGAAAAGGAGGGAGGGAATAGGGAAAATGAGCATAAACAACATTAACAGAAAACAAATGAGGTAGCGCCACACAAAGAGAGAAAGGTGTAAACAGAGCGAGTACGGGAGAGGAAATATATGCGTGTGCGTGCGTGTGTTGAGTAGCGAGCAAAATATGATAACCAGCCTAATATTAATGTTCTCTATTTCATATTGCTGTATAATTTTGGGGGCTTCCGCTGCGAGGTATATTATGGCGCTGATATCAACACCCTTTTTTTTTTTTTTTTTTTTTTTTTTTTTTTTTTTTTTCGGTCGTGTTTGGGGGAGGAGAGATGGAAAGGGAGGGGAAATAATTGTAGTACATGTATTGGGGAATTTGAATATGTAAACATTGGGTAACGTTGCACATGTGTATATAACTCGTGTGTGTGTAATAATAATAATAATAATAATAATAAACGGTTTATTAATAATGCAGTCCTGGGACTGAAAATTTGTACAGGGGGGTGGATTATATACCTTATTCTAGGAGCTAAAACTACCTAAATCTAAGACTTAACATGTAACTACGGTCTACTGTACATTGTTTATGCCTCGGATGATGGTGGGGATGGCACTTCGTCTGTACCTATCCGTGCGTGGGGCTTTCAAGGGCACGAGTTTGTTCGTGTGCCTCGTTGTTCTAGTGGGGGGCGGCGCGTCAGGTGGGAGGAAGTGCCGGTGCCGCTGACTGCTTAGTAAGCCTCCACCGAATATGGTGAGTGCTTGCTGGTATCTCTCGGCCAGCGTGGGCAGGCTCAGGCTAGTTAGGGCAGTGTTGTAGTTGACATATGCAGGGCCAAGGATGACTCTGCATGCCCTTTTCTGGACTCTCTCCAGCTGGTGTAGCTGAGTGGTGTTCAGGGAGGATGACCAAGCTGGAGAGGCGTAGACGAGTTTAGGGAGGATAAAGGAGGTGTACACTCCCCTGAGCTCGCTCGCCGGTGTTCCCAGAGACCTGAGCCTGCGCAGCATGTAGAGGCGGTAAGATGCTGCTTTCACCACACTGGCCACGTGCTGCCCCCAGGATAGATGGTCGTCCAGGACCACGCCAAGCAGCTTGAAGGTGTTGACTACCTGGAGTGGGTGGGGGCCGATGGTGAGCTGGGGTGGTGGTACAGCTGTTTTTGACGTGCAGACGTGCATCACCACGGTCTTGGTGTGGTTAATGGTTATACTGTTGTCCTGTGTCCACGTCTGCAGTCTGTCCAGCGTGCGCTGAAGCGACGTGTAGTCTGGCGCCCTGTTGTTAACGGTGATGCCGACAGTGCAGTCATCCACTGTGTGTGTGTGTGTGTGTGTGTGTGTGTGTGTGTGTGAAGGATACTTTGCTCACCCATACACATACACATGCACACACCCACACATAAACACACGCACAGACACATACCATCGCAAGCTTCTCAGTACACACATTCACATCCCTCATAATTACACACACACACACACACACACACACACACACACACACACACACACATATTCGCACGTACTAGTTCCATCACTCATATACACTACACACGCAGACACAGTTATAAATGTGTATGAAAGCATAATCAACGAGAGTCACAGAATATTCAGTTTATAAATCAAGTCTAAGAGTATTATTATGGGATGGATGTGGATATGGGTTCGATCCCATTACACGGTGAGCATTTAAGTAGGATGTCCATACATATGTTTTAACTTATTCTCACCTTCAGACAGAATTTAGATAGAATTTAAAGACTGAAGGCCGATTTCTAATTCTCGTTTACTCGCAGGTTACTGAAGCTACCTAACACCTCTTCCTTGGCGATTTATTTGTGGATACGGGCCATTAATATCCTTTTGTATGTTATTTATGCAGAATAAGACGATATTGCAAAGATATACGCAAACCAGAAGAGGACAGTAAGGTGTAATAAACAAAATAAATCGCTCAGGAAAAAGGTGTTAAGCAGCTTCCCCAACCGTCGAGAATACCGAATTAAGTGTTTGGGCATTTCTTAACATTTCTAGCGTAGCGATTTATTTTGCTCAGTACTCCTCAGTATCCTCTTGTTCGATACTGATGCAATGTCAATATTAAAACATTTATAACTTACGAATAACTTACGAAAAAGTGCAAAGGTGTAATGAGCAAAATAAATCGCTAAGGAAGAGGTGTTACGAAGCCTCCGGTGTTATATACGGACCTCATTCATAATCACACAGTCCAGCTATTCACTTTTACACAGACATTTCTTCCTCACCTGTTCCCGTGTGTGGCGCATAGGTAGGGGTGGGATACTCCTCCAATTACTTAGGTCCGTATCCTCGTTGGTTATGGAAGCTCCCTACTCCTCTTTTGCGATTCATTTTGCTTATTACACCTTGCCGTCCTCTGTGTTAATTAAATGACATCGCTGTACTCAGCATCAATAACGTACAAGACTATATTAGCCAGCCATATCCAAAAATAAATCGGTAAGGAAGAGGTGTTAGGGAGCTTCCTTACCCGACGAGAACAGGGATCTTAGTTGCCTCCCTGGGTTCAAGGAATCAGTCACCCTTCAAGAATAATATAAACACTTGAACATATATATTTGTGCTTCAATATATACACAACAGCAGTTTCCCATCCTTGTTGAGAATTAATGCATGCCAGTCATTAGGATATGCATGGGGATTCATCTTCTATTTTTACCCATAGTTTTAAAAATAGGGTAATTAGTTGAGATATACATTTTTACTACGAAAGAAAAGAATTGCTAATAAATTACATTGGTAGTTAAGCACGCACACATTACATGATATTCTCATTAAAGGTAGGCTTCCCTTACACACACACACACACACACACACACACACGTTCACACAGGTCCACGTACACACATGTCCACGTACACACATGTCCACGTACACATACACGTACACACATACGTATACGCACACGTACACGCACACGTGCACACACGTTCAAACACACACACACGTACACGCAATTTCCACACACGCATTCCACATGACGCCCCGCGAGAGAGGTATAAAAAAGCACTTAATTCTCTCTTTATTTTTCAAACTGGCCCCGCCGTAATGCAACCGGGGTGTATTAGCAGTGTTAGTGCTGTAGTGGAACATGGAGGGGAGGGGAGGGGAAAGGGAAGGGATGGAGAGGGGGAGGGGAGGGGATGGAGAGGCGGTGGGAGGATAGGGAGGGAGGGAGGGAATGAGTTATAGAGAGAGAGAGAGAGAGAGAGAAAGAAGATGGGAAGGAAGGAGGGGGAGAGGAAGATAGATGAGGAGGAGAGGTAAGGAAAATGAGAAGGAAAGGAAGGAGAGGAAGGAAGGGTGTGGGAATGGAGGGAAAGCGAAGGGTGTAGGTAGGGAGGGGAAGGGACTGGGATAGAGAGGGAGGGAGGGAGGAAGGGAGAGGAACAGGTAGGGAGAGATGGAAGAGAGGTATAAGGGAAGGTGGTAAGGGGAAGTAAGGGGGCTGGAGGAAAGAGTTAAGTGGAAAAGGAGAGAGGGAGATAAAGAGGATGATGGGAAAGAACGGGGACAAGGAGAGTGGGAGACGGGGTAGGGGGGTAAAGAGAGAGGAGGGAAGGGAATGGGAAAGGAGAGGAGGGAGGGAGGAGAGGGAGCGAAGATGGATGGGAAAGAGGATAGATGTCAGTGGGTAAAGATACACACACATGCAGAGCATAGATAGATAGATAGATAGACAGACAGACACAGACAGATGAATGGCCAGATATATGAACTGATACATGATTGCCAGATAGGTAATTGGACAGATTGGAAGAGAGGAATGGATTGATGGGAGGAGAGAAATGGATAGATGGGTGAGGAGAGAAAGATTAATGGATTGATTAATTCTGTGTATGCACATACTTAATGGACAGGTATTTGACGACAGCTATTGAAAAAGTAATGAAGTGACCGCGAGGTAAAAGACAGAAAAACTCAGAGAGAAGCAGATTGACAGGCAGACATAATTATCAGAAAGGAGACTTTTCAGTGGAGAAGCGTTTGGTCTGAATACAAGATTAATTGTATAATTATGCAGTGTTTTTCTCGAGAACGAAGTATTTCCTTAAACTATGACCCATTGGACTGGCGTATTTTGTGTTGTCTTCTGAGGGAAATGCAAAATCTGATTTTTCTTTCTTTTTCTTTGTACCTTGATGGCGTTTTGTCTATACCTACAGTTCACCTGGCGTGGCTCCAGAATAAGCTTCACAAAGTTTAGGTGCACTGATCTGACTCTGTGCTTTCTTTAACCTCACCCCTATCCCTTGTACAGAATCACTTTTACAGCTTCCAAGTATGGGGGAGTTCGCACCATAAAGTACTTTTTAATAGGTTGGAATCTAGGAGTTTCGTCTCAACATCATTTTCTCAGCATCATTCTCTCACCGACCCATTTCACTCTTATTTCGCAGTGCTGCCACTCTCTATATATCGCAACTATTGTGGTCACTTTTTTCTCAACTCTCCGCATGCATTCCATCCCCCATTACAACAAGTACACACATTCACTTCCTTCATTACCCAGCCCTTCAGTGCAAGAATAAACTGCTATTCTCAGTCTGTCATGCAAAGAGGTCAGCTGTGAATCTGTTTTATCCAGTCTGGCTTTCCCTCTGTCTATGACCTCCAGTCTTTTAAATGCACGTGTCCAAGCATATTGAAGTGACTGGATCTTGATTCTGACCTTTTATTTATATACTTATTAAGAGGAAAATTTTGCTGGCTCTCATCAATGGAATTTTAATTTTTGCATAAGAAATCTAGGTGTATGCCGTTGAATGTCTTCGATGGGCAGATAAACAAGTTGATAATAACAGGTATAGAATTTTGTAGGTAAATATATCCAAACATAGCACAACACCGATTCCTATAAATACATCACAGTACAATACAACCCGGAATTACCCCCAGCGAACACCAGACTGCAACCCGGATATATGGCCTCTCCCCCGTACGCTTTACGAGAGAGCGGGGGCGATACGCAAATGCTTTATATTTTGTTTATTTATTTATTCACACTTTGGGCCCGGGAGGAGGCAAATAAAGTGTCGGAGGGGAGATAAATAGCGCAGGAGAAAGTGGTTCATTTCTACTTCTCCTACACCTTCTTCCTTCTCCTTCCTCATTCTGTTTTTTTTTTCTTGTCTTCCTTCCTTCTCCTTCCTCTTTGTTTATTTTTTTATATCCTCCCTCCTCTTTCCTTCTCATTCTTCGTTCTCTTTATATATATATTTTTTTCCGTTCTTTCACTTCCTTCTTCTTCAGCCATAAATATTTTTTTTCTTTTCCTCCCTCGTCCATCCTCCTCTTTTTATTTATTGTTTTTTCATTTCCTCCTCCTCCTCCTCCTATCGTCTTTCTTTCTCCTTTCTTCTCTTTTTCTAGAAACATTGTTAAAATTCATGAACTCTTGCTAAGATAATCCTTAAACTTTTGCTAAGATATTCATGAAACTCCTTGACAGTCACCAGTATACTGATAAAATCCCCATATTTTTGCAAAGATATTGATAAAATCCCCTATAATATTACTAAAAATTATGTAAGCTCTAGAATTTTGCGAGGATATGCACAAGACTTCAAGATTATTGCTAAGATTGTAAGAGTAATACTTTTGTTCCTTGTTTTTTTTTTTTTAAGTCGCCGAAAGGGACATAATAACAAACTTAACAAAAATAACCAACAAAATTACGAAAACATTACGAACACTGCGAAGAACATTACGGAGAAGAACATTGCGAAGAACAGTTGTATCTCTGTGGCTTAACGTGTGAAGTAGATTCGAGAATTGGGAAGGATTTAATGATGCGTGAATGGATATGTAACCTCAGTAACAGGCGCTCAGGTAGCTCAGCAGCTTTCTATTTTCCTGTTATTGTATCTTAATCACTCCCGTCGCAAATATTAGCGGGAGATTTATGACGCTGATGATGATGATGGTGATGGTGGATCTTGTGGTAGTGATTAGGCTGCTTGTGGTGGTGATGATGATCATGATGATGATCATATGCCTCTTCCTTTCGCTACATTATGCACATTATTGTTACCTCCGCCAAGGTGGTTATGTTTTTGCCTGCGCTGGTTTGTTTGTTTGTCTGTCTGTTAGCAACTTTACTCAAAAAGTTATGAGAGGATTTTGATTGAAATTTTGTGGAAAGGTGGTCTATGGGCCAAGGAAGAAATGATTAAATTTTGGGGTGGATCCGTATCCGGATCCGGAGTATTCCGCACATTATCTCCACAAGTTCTCAGCGAATTTCAGTTAAATTTTGTGCAAAACTGGGCGATGGACCAGAAAAGATTTGGTTAAATTTTGGGGCGGATGCGGCTCCTATATCCACGGATCTGGATCCGGATCCTTCTTAAAGGCAGTGGCATTGGCGGAGGTCTGCTTTCTGAGTGCTTGCTAGTTTAAAAATACTTTAGTAACGTAGAGAGGCCAGGACCTGTGTTAATGGAAAAATAGGGATTGAATGTTGATTATGATGATGATTAATTCTCTTGCTTTCTATACATCACACTCCTCCTTGCTTCCTAAGTATTATAGTATCGTCGTGGCCAGGGAGCTCTTTAGGCGTGAATATTTGGGTCTTAGGCGAGTCTATGGGAGCGTGGGAAAAGCGAGGGGGAGCGTGGGAACTTTATCATGAGCGTGGGAACCAGAGCATGTGTAAGCGCCAGGGTGTTCGATCCCCGTTGTCGCCAGGGGGGGAGGCCGGAACAATTAGCGGATAGTTTGGCGAGCACGAAGGTGGTACGGTACGCTGATTGCCGTTCTGTGTACCGTTTTTGCACTTTTTCGTAAACAGGAAAGTCTAGGTTAGGTTTGTTTTCTTCGTATCAAGTTGGGTTAGTTTGTTATTAGGTTAATCTGTTAGGCTAGAATGGAGAAAAAATAAAATAAATAAGGGTGATCATCCTGGAAAAACAAACTTAAATAGTGCAAAAATGGTATACAGAACTGAAATCTGCGTGCACTACAGGGATGATTATTTGCTTGGTGTGATGTACAATTTAGTTCAGAAGTTCCTGGTACAGAAGACTAAAGTATTATTCTTTGCTAATGCAGGGAGAACATTTAAGTCATAAGGTTTCTGCTCACAAAGGTTGTCGTAAGTCATGTAAGTATTGTGACTCCCACTCAAACGTATGGGAGTAGGAAGGACACAAGGCAAGAATGGAAGCACTGGATATGAGTTGTCTGGGAGGATCATGTGAAGTTACATGAAGAGGCAGACAAATAAAGAAGTGAAGGAGCGTATTGGTGTTGATGTGGATATGGTCAAAGGATGTGGAGAGGATGAAGAATGAGAGACTTGACTAGGAGAGTGTGAGTGAAGTGGAGGGGGAGAGGGAGACTAAGGATGAGATGGAATGGAGAGGTATATGGCAGGTGGTGTGAGTTGGAGGGAGAATTCAGATGACAGACGACAGGGCGACATGGAGGCGATTTGTTTGTGGCCACCTCTTACGGGTTTACGGCGTCTGGCTATAACTATAAACAGATAGATAGCTAGATAGATAAAAAGAGCTTCAGGCGATCCAAGTAGGCTAGCTGCACGATAACATACGGAAACTCAAAACTGTATTATGTTGTACTCAATGCACCACCCACTGTACCATCCACTTATGAGATCTGCTCTACAGTGAGGGTCAAGAGTTCTTCTGCTGTTCCACTGCCTTTATAACACTTTGGTCATATGTCAGTTTCCCCTTTGACGCATCACATCAAAGGGAATCATCTACGGGCAAGAAACTTACAAAGCTTCTCTCATCCGAGGTCTTTTAACTTCAGTAGAGAGTGGGGAGCCGGTAGAAGGGGTGAAGCATTAGGCGAACTTTTATTTTCAACTGTATAGTTTCGGTCATTATCAGGAAGTACATATATAGATAATTGTAGCTAATATTAAACAGCGGTAGATTTTAGTCAATGGCAACGTATCCTACTCCATGGTTCTTTATCTTCTGATGGTTGGAATATTGCTGGTATTTTATTCCCGCTAACGCTAGACTATTTTATTCAGTGGGTCATAGGAGCCGGTATGTCAAGTGGTACAGCAGGTATGTTTTTCAAATGGGGGACACAGTATGATATTTGAAAGTTCCTCATCCTGTGTTACATTGATGTGGACAAATATATTTTACTTATTTGATTTTTTTTTTTTATGGTTACCGTACTTTGTGTTTTGGTAATTGAAATTGTTGCCTTTAGTTTGGCTTATGTGAAATTCATGTAACTTCCACCAATAGTACAAGATTATACCCGCGTATGCCACTGTTGTTTGGTGAACAGATTTTAATGTCGGTATACCATAATTATGACTGAGCATTGTCTTACTAATTTACTTACTAAAATACAACATTGAATAATGGTTAAATATTCATTATCTGCCAAGATTAAAAAAAAAAAACTAATTATCACTAATCAAGAAAAATAATGCAGAATTGTGTAACTCACTCACGTGTGTGTGTGTGTGTGTGTGTGTGTGTGTGTGTGTGTGTGTGTGTGTGTGTGTGTGCATGTTTTCATAAATGTTGTTATCAGTGTTTTATTTCTGTACTGATAAGGACTTCGTCTTTATTTTCCAGAGTAATGGCAGCTGAAATCGCAGTGTTAAGACCAGGAATAAACAACATAAGAGAAAATAAGCTTAAAAGCCAGTGAAGAATTAACAGAACTGATAAGTGGACAAGAAGTACCCCAATATTATGAGAGAAAAATAGAGCTTGACGATTAAAACAGGAAAAATAAATATACATAATGAAATATGAAAGTGCCAAGCAAAAAGCATTAAAAATAAAACTAAAAATTCATGGAATAAAAGAACTTCAACAAACGTTAGTGATAATGCAAACATTAACCAAACCAGCCAGCGAAAGACACTCAGGAAGGAAATGTGCTGTTGGAGATAATAAACTTTGGATTCTGTAGTGCCAAGCAAGGAAAGGATGAACAAGTAAAGATGAATGTAATATGGTCGTAGTTGAACAAGGAAATAGTGGTCAGAGATGAAATGTGTTGAATATATTACATTGTGAAGAAAGTGTTAGTGAAAACGAAGAAACCTAAAATGAGGAAATGGAATTTGAAAGGACCGGTTATAGAAAATTAAGCGATCTGAAGAATATCTGAATGAAAGATGCGTTGTAAAAATAATAATAATAATGAAACGAGGAAAAGGTGGTGTTCAAGAATAAAAACAGTGAAACAAAGCTGTTGTGGATGATTAAAAGATGTGTAAAAATAACTTTTGTGAAAAAGATTATTGGACTTCAAAAACTAGTAGGATTATATGTTGTGTATGCTGTATTAACTCCAAAAACAAGTAGGATGATGTGTTGTGAATACTGTGTTTAAGTGATAAGAGGTGTTATCTAAGATTTTAAGAACTCAGAAAAAGAAAGTCAGAACCACATAAAAACATGTTTTGGATACTTATGTGATTAGTGCTGGTACTGATGATGGACAAATTCTGAAGTGTAAAAACGTGCATTCTCTGTGTAAATGGTTAAAAGATATATAAAAACGAGTGGTACTGAAAATGAAAACGTCTTCAAGATGTACAGACGAAGACAAGAGAAATCTGTGTGAGTAATATCAGTAAAGATGGAGAAGCCTACGGTGGCCACAGCTCCTCTGACACCTGGGAGATAAGGTAAGTAACCACACATATGTTCTTTACTAAAAATAATGGGTTATGACCAGATTATCAGCAGGAAATTTGAATGTGGTAGATATGAGGGACATATTAACCCACTTTTATCCATAAGTTTAGTCGCGGTAATTTAATCTAGTTAGATGTCGAGTCACACCCGTATGATAGTTCGCTATTCAGTCAGCAGTGAAAGAATTGGATGTCTCGCCTCCCTTTCCCTCAAGTTTTAAATCACAAAAGAAAATACAAACTGCATCTTTGCCTTCAAGATGAGGTAGGTAAAGCAGCATGCGGTATGTATGTGTATTTACCAGATGTTTCAAGGTAAAACACTCGAAACCATTGGTTGCTCATGTAAAGGGACAGGATAAAAAAAAA
>JAGKTI010003378.1:13314-28548 GCA_018397915.1 Birgus latro
GAGGAGATGGGAGGAAAGAGTAGGGAGAAGAGATTGGAAAGATAAAAGAGAGACGAAAGGGAAATGGAAGAGGATCGACGGACTAGAGAGGAAGAGGAGATGGAGGGAAAGAGAGAAGAAAGGAGACATTAGGAGTGAGGGAAATTTTGAGAGGAGAGAAGGAGAGGAAAAGGAAGGAGGGGGAGAGGTAGAAGAAGGGGGAATGGAGAGATGGAGAAGAAGAGGGAGAGATGAAGAATCAGAGGAACACCATGGAGTGGTAATGGATGAAAGAGGAAAATCAGAATGAGGCAGATGGAGGAACAAGAGCGAAACTGAAGGTGGGGGAGGAGGAGGAAGAACTGGAGGAAGAAGGAAACAGATGGAGAGAATGGGGAGACTGAAGAAAGAAAACGATGAAGAGAGAAATGAAGGAAAGAGGAAACGATGGAGGAATGAGGAGTAAAGGAGCTATGAAAGTGGGGGGGAAACTAGGGCAGAGGAAGGTTCGAGGAGAAAGGAGAGATAGGAATAGAATGTAGAGGCGATATGAAAGGAGGGGGTATCGGGTAAAGTAAGGAGGAAGAAGAAGAGAAAAGAAAGAGATTGATGGGAGGAGGGAGAAATTCAATAAAGCGAGGAGTAGAGATAAATGGAGGAGGGAGGAGGAGAAGGGAGCAATTTTGAGGAAGGAGGGAGAAGTAGGAGAAACTGAGATGGAAGGAAAATAAAGGAGGAGAGAAGAGAAAGCGGACAGGAGAAACGAGAAGATATTAACGGAATAAATGTAAAAATATGTAAAATGAAATATGCTGTAATTTAAAGTTTGGAAGAACGAATGCTGATAATATATAGAGAGAAGTTTTAATGGGTAGGTAGGCAGATAGACAACTAAATAAATATGTATATATGTCTGTCTGTCTGTCTGTCTGTCTTCCTGTGTATGTATGCATGTTTATAATATACATACGCAGAGAGAATTGAGATAATGACGAAGATGAGGGTATAAAGAGAGAAAATGAGGAAGCGAGGGAGTGCAAATGAGCGAGTAAAGGACAGGGAGAAGGAGAGGGAAGCAGGGTTAGTGATGCAAATAAAAAGTGAAAAGGGGGAAATGAATTAAGGAGCAAGGTGAAGTGAGTGGTCTGGACGAGAGAAAGGGAGAGAGAGAGAGAAGGAATCAAGGTAAGAGAAGATAGCAAGGATGAGATTTGTAGGAAGTTGTTAGGAAGGGCGAGGGGTGAGCGAGGTAGGGGAGGAGGAGGGAGAAGGAGTGTTAGGGAAGGAGGCATGCTGTAGGGAGGAGACAGAGGGGAGGGGTTAGAGGTAGGGAGGAGGGGTGATGGAGGCATAGAGGGGAGGAAGACGTATGAAAGGACGCGGGGAGAGGAGAGAGGGAGAGGGGAGAGGGAGAGGGGAGAAGATAATGGGATGAGGGGAGAGCTGATGTCCTGACACTACGCTGACTGATGTCGGGGGAGAGGGAGGGAAAGGGGAAGAGGTAGGGAGGGAGAGGCTGGATGGTAGAAAAGGGAAGGGAAGGGAGAGGAGGGAATGTATGGGAGACAGACAGACAGACAGAGAGTGCGTTTGTGCGTGTTTATGCGTTTGTGTTTGCTGTGTATTTGTGGTTGTTGTTTTTGGTTGGTTTTGTTTTTTTGTTTGTTTCCTGGGTGTTAATGAGTTTGTGTTTGTGACTGAGAAAATGTGATTGTATGTGTTTGTGTTTGTGTATTTGCGTGTTTGTGCCTATTTTTGTGTTTCTATATGGGCTTATGCGTGTGTGTTTTATGTGTGGGGTTTGTGTGTGACTGTTTTATTTTGCCATTTTCTTTTTTATTATTTGTACTATAATAATTGTACTTATATGGTCTCAGTTTGCTATCTATACATCTTAAGTGTTGAACTGTAACAATAAATTAACACCTGAATAGTTATACTGCCAGTCACGGATAAGTGCTATGGAAAGGATGTAGAGTCGTAGTGTATTATTTTGCCACTAAGCTACGTGAAATAAGCTGCAAAAGGACGAAATTCTGGACCATGTTAAAGTGAAGTGAGTATTGGTGAGATGAGAAGGGAGGGAACGCAAGCTAGGAAAGGGATGAGGAATTGGTGAGGAGGGAAAGATGTCTGGACTGAGTATGAGTGAGAGGAAATAGAGGGGAGCTGAAACGAGAGGAGGAGAAGAGATGGGAGGAGGGCAAAAGAATGAGAGGAAGAGAGGTGAGGGGAGAGTAAAAGAATGAGAGGAAGAGAGGTGGAGGGAGGGTAGAAGAATGAGAGGAAGAGAGGTGAGGGGGGGGGAGCAGAAAAATGAGAGAGAGGGGTGAGGGGAGAGCAGAAGAATGAGAGAGAGGGGTGAGGGGAGAGCAGAAGAATGAGAGAGAGGGGTGAGGGGGGAGCAGAAGAATGAGAAAAAGAGGGGTGAGGGGATAGCAGGAGAATGAGAGGAAGAGAGGTGAGGGGTGAGCTATAAGCAAATGAAATGAGAGGAGGACGGGAAGAGTAAGGGATAGAGATTCAAGTTATTTTGCACAGTTATATCCTTTTAACATTAATCACACTAATATTGTACCATTTTAATTTATTTTTAGGAGGAAGGATTGTGGCGCGTTTTGCTCTAGCCTGATGAAGATCCGTAGCCCCTTTCAGTTCACCTAATGACCAAATAATTATAACTGGAGGTAGATATAACTAGTAACCAAAGAGTTCATACCTACCTCATGATTAATGCACATCGAATATCATGCAACCACGACTTAGCATACAAGCTGAGTGTAGTCCAGGTCCGTCAGATAAAATTAGAGTATTGAAGGCTACGTAGTTATCCCTCCAACTGTAAAAGTCTCCCCTCAGCTGAGTAAACTCGTATGGAGATACAACAGAAGACGGGTAAGTGAAGAAAACTAGAGCAGAGAGAAAACAGAGGGTGGTTAAAGGAAAATGTCGGGAAATCAAGTGAAGTGAGAGGAACAAAATAGAAAAAGGAGGAAGGAGGAGATAAAAATACAGGGACACAAAGCTAGGGAAGGTGGAAGAGGGGAGAGGGAATGAGGAGAAGAGGAAGCACTCAGGAGGGACGACAGGTGAGGGGAGAGAACTGGTGAAGAGGAGAGAGGAGAGAAGTAAAAAGGAAAAGTGGGGGAAGAAGAATATTAAGATAATTTGAAACAAGGCCGGGGAAGTGGAAGCGGGGAGAGAGCATGAGAGGAGAAGAGGAAGCTCTCAGGAGGGATGGTATGGGATGGGGGGAGAGAAATGGAAGGAAGGCGTGAGCAACAAACACGAAAAGAGAAGAAACAAAGAGATGAAAAAATATCAGGAAACAAAGTTAGGGGTAGTGCAGGAGGGGAGAGGGGATGAGGGGAGAGGAGGAAACACTTACGAGGAAAGGCATGGGGTGAGGGGAGAGAATGGAGGGATCTGAGAGGTGAGAACTGTTAAAGCGAAAAGAGGGGGGGAAAGAGATGAAAAAATGTTGAATTAAAATTAACAGTGAAAGAGGGAAATGAAGAGAGAAGGGGAAACACCCGAGAGGAAAGGCCTGAGAAGGAAAGGAGGGAAGGAGAGAGGAGAAAAGTAAGAACGAAGAGAGCAGGAGTAGAGAGATGGAAAAAATACTGAGAAATAAAGTTAGGGAGAGTGGATGAGGGGAGAGAGGGAGAGGGGAGAAGAGGAAACACTCAGGAGGATGGCATGCAGTGAGGGGAGAGAAATGGAGGGGAGGAGAGAAGAGAGAAGAACTAAAAAAATGAACTGATGAGACAAAAATGCTGAGAAAAAGAGGAAAGTGGGGGGAATAAAGTTAGGGATAGTGGAAGAGGGGAGAGGGGATGAGGGGAGAAAAGGAAGCACTTAGGATTGATGACATGAGATGAAGGGAGAGAAATGAGGGAAAGAAAAGGTGAGGGAAGTAAAAACGGTAAAGGAGGAACAGGGAATTGAAAAAATAGACACTAAGCTAAGGAGAGCGAAATAGGGCAGAGGGGATGAGGGAAGGGGAGGAAACACTGAAAAGGAAAGGTAAGAGGGGAGAGAAAGAGACGGGAGAGAGAAGCAAAACTGAAAAGAGGAGAAACGAGGGAAGAGAAGAATGCTGTGAAAAGGGGAAGAGGGAAGAGGAGGACACAGTGGGAAAGGCATGGGGTAAGGGAGAGATTAAGAGGGACCAAGAGGAGAGAAGCTGCAAAAGAGGAGACATGGGGAGACAGGAAAATGCTGTCAAGAATGGAGGAAGGGGAAAGAGGAAGCGCTTAAGAGGAAAGGAAAGGGGTGAGGGGAGAGAAATGGAGGAGAGGAGAGGAAGTGTCTAAAAGGGGAAACGGAAAGTAAGCAAGAAGGTTTACTGTAACTCCTTCACCCCGAGGACTTGTTATTGACGCATCAAGGGGGACGGACAAATTCAGTGTGTGCTCCTTACTGTGTTGCTCACTCACTCACTCACTCACTCACTCACTCACTCACTCACTCACTCACTCACAAACTCACTTATTGGGTGTATTGAGGGTTGGGGGTACCTACATACTTACCTATTTACACGCACACACATATACACGGTACAAGAGTAGGCTTCTGATCTACCTGCTGTGTGCCGGAGTAGGCGTATATATGATTGAGGGACAAGGTAAAGCATGACAAGAATACACTCATACATACTTATAGGAATACTCAATAGAATAACACCATTTAACCGCTTACCTGCGTCGTGCCGAGATAGCCGTAAATATGACACAGAGGGGCAGAGCAAAGCAGTGGGCACTTAGCTGTACTGGGTTCGCCTGTGAGCCAGAAGGGTGTCGTTTACCTGGTTAACTTATAATTCTTTCTTTTCCCGTAGAATATTGTTAGGGTGGGTGCGGCTATCGTAGGTGTGCTTGCTTGTTAACCGAAATCTTCCTTCAAGCAGATAATTTTATTCAGGTATTTTATTCGAGTATATAAGTGACGTTATGGCTTTAGCTTAACTAATCGTACTGAATGGGTTACATTTATCTGTCTATCCATCCAGTCATGTATATGTCTATCTCTGTCTCTCTACCTATCTCCATCTGTCAGTATTTACTCATCTTTACCTATCTATCAGTATATGTCTCTTTCTACCTGTCTGTCTACCTAACTGTCTGTCTACCTACCTGTCTGTCTACCTACCTGTCTGTATACCTGTCTACTATCTACCTCTCTCTCTCTCTCTCTCTTTCTATCTATCTATCTGTCACAGCAAAAAAGAGGATGACAGGAGTAAAAAGTTAGGAGTGAGGGGAAAGGAGAGAGAGGTCAACAAGGGGAAGGGGAAAGGGTAGGAATGAGAGGAGGGGAGCTGCCTGTAGAAGAAAAAAGGTGATGGGTTGGTGGAGGGGAGAGGGGACGTGAGTGAGGGGAAAGAGGTGTGGAGAGGAGGGTGAGGGAAGAGGAGTGGAGGGGAGGGTGAGGAGAGGAAATTTAAGGAGAGGGGAGAGTGGAGGAAGGGGAGGGGAGAGAACAGGAGGGGAGTGGGATAAATAGTTAGGGAAAATTAGAGAAGGAAAGAGTGGTGAGGAGGAGGGGTAATGAGAGAAGGAGGAGGAGGAATGATGAGAGGAGGAGGAGGGAAGAGGAAAGAAGGATGGGGAGACGAAGGAGTAAGGAGGAGGGGAGGAAAGGAGAGGGTGAAAGGAAAGGAGAGGAGAGGAGAGGAGTCTGGGCAGAAAATGACGGGATGGGAAGGGAGAGGAGAATAGTGGCTCCGAGAGAGAGAGAGAGAGAGAGAGAGAGAGAGAGAGAGAGATGAAGGTAAGGGGAGGGGTGAGGGGAGGGAAAGTAATCAAGTAAGGTGATGAAGGCTGCGGTGAGAGGATAACGAGGGGAGGGGAGGAGAGGAAAGAGGTGATTAGGGCCAAAGAGAAGGGAGAGGAGAGGAGGGGAGAGGGAGGGAGGGAGGGAGGGAGAAGTGAAGGGGGAGAGGGAGGGAGGGAGGGAGGGAGAAGTGAAGGGGGAGAGGGGAGGGGGCTGGTGAAAGGAAGGGGGCGAGGGAGGAAGGAGAATGTGGAGGGAGAGGGGAAGGAGGGAGAGGGAAGGGAGGAGGTAGAGGGAGAAGGGAGGAGGCAGGGAGATGATGGAGGGAAAGGGGAGTGTAGTAGAGGGTGTGAGGGGAGGGGTGGAGGGAGGGCATTGGGCTGTGGGAGAGGAAGAAAGGTAATCAAGGAGAGAGAGAGAGAGAGAAAGAGAGAGAATGAGAGAAAAGGACAGGGAGAGGAGAGGAGGAGGGAGGGAGGGAGGAAGGGAGGGAGAAGTGAAGGGGGAGAGGGAGGGAGGGAGGGAGGGAGAAGTGAAGGGGGAGAGGGGAGGGGGCTGGTGAAAGGAAGGGGGCGAGGGAGGAAGGAGAATGTGGAGGGAGAGAGGGAGAAAATGGAGAGAGAGGGGAAGGAGGGAGAGGGAAGGGAGGAGGTAGGGGGGGAAGGGAGAGGATGACATGGAAGAGTAGGGAGGAGGGAGAGAGGAGGGTAGCAGAGGAGAGGGATGGGGGATGAAAGGGGGAAAGGAAGGAGAGGAAAGAGGTGATTAGGGCAATAGAGAGGGGAGATGAGGGACGGGGTGTAGGGAATGGGGAGGGAGGCAGAGGAAGCAGGGGAAAGAGATTGGGGGAGAGGGGAGGTATGGAGGGGTGGGATTGGGCGGATGAAAGAGAGAGAGAGAGAGAGAGAGAGAGAGAGAGAGAGAGAGAGAGAGATAGTCGAAAAGGGATGAGAGAGGAGGAGTGAGGAAGGAAGGGAGAGGAGAAGGGGTAAACGTAGGATAGGGGATGATGGGAAAAAGGTGATGAGAGTAGTAGATAAAGAAGGAAGAAAAGAAGGAAGAGAGGAGAGGTTAGGAAACTTGCATAGGGAATGAGGGAAGCAGGTGGAGGGGGGAAAGAAGGGAGGGTATGTGAGGGGGCATGTAAAGAGGGGAAACGAAAGAAGTGAGTGTATTAGAAAGAAAAGTATAAGAAGCAGAAGAGGAGAAGAGAGATGGGGAAGAGGGTAGAGGGGTGGAGGGGGAGGGACGGGGAGGAGGAGGGTGGGGGAGGGACAGGTAGTAGAGGGAGTGGAGGATGCGTGGAGGGAGGGTGGGATGGAGGAGTTAAGGGGAGTCAGAACTGAAGTGAACTGAAAAAGAAAGGGGAAAGGAGGGAAGAGAGAAAGGCAAGGAGTGGAGAGTGAGAAGGTGTGGAGGGGAGGAGTTGGGGGATGATAGACGGGAGGGGTTAGGGAAGATGGGAAGGAGAGGGGAGAAGAGGGAGAGGAGAGAAGGGAGGGAGGCAGGAGAAGAGGGTGGCAGAGGGAGTGGGAAAAAGGGTTGGAAGGTTGAAATACGGGGAGGGGGTTGAGTGGGGTAGGGAAAAGAGGGTAGAGGGGGGGAGACGGGAGAAAATGGGAAGCGGAGGATGTGAGAATGGAGAGGGGAGGTTTGGAGAAGAGGGGTGAGGAAGACAGAAGAAGGATGAAGGGATAGGAAGTGAAGGGAGTGAGTTAGAGGGATGAAGGGAGGATTTGAGAGGGATGAGAAAAGGAGGAGAGAGGAGGAAGGAAGGAGGAGGACGTGAAAGGATGAAGATGGGAGAATGTGGGAAGGGAAACAGCGAGGAAGGTAGGAGTGGAATGGGAGGTGAGCGTTGAGGGGAGCGGGCAAAGAGGAAGGGGAAAATGAGGACTGAGAAGGATGACAGGGCTGGAGGGACAGGAAGTAAGGAAGAGGATTGGAGGGATGAAAAGAGAATGGAAGTTGAGGGGGACTAAAGAGGTGAGAATCAGACAGCAGTAGTAGAGAGGGGAGAGGGGATTTGCAGAACTGGGAAATATAGGGTAATAAAGAAAGAGAGAAATGAGGGAATGGATATGTGGTAATGGGGAGGGGAGAGAGAGAGAGAGAGAGAGAGAGAGAGAGAGAGAGAGAGAGAGGAAGGGAGAAGTGGAGAGGAAAGACAACGACGGCGATCCAAAGTCCTCAGTTTTTAGCGGTCAGTACCTAAAGTTTTCATAATAGAGCAGAGAAAAACGAAAACATTAATCACACAACTGTTAGTGCCTTACTGATTTTGACTCCTTTGACTAATTTTCTGCTCTATTATCGCTACCATCAGACGATTTTATTCAGCTTTAGAGAGTCCTTTTTGAACTGGAGGACGCAGATAAAGCCTTCGTAAACCCAATTCAGTGCTAGAGGGTCTGTGAGTTAATTACAATCGTCTGGTGGTAGCAAGAGCATTATGAAAAACACACGTCATTGGACTGAATGGACTGAGTTGGTAGGGGAACGAGGAGAGGGAGACCAAGGAAGAGTGTGAAGGACATAAAAAAAATCTGGGTGAGCGAGTGTGAGGAACGCCCCACTTTGACAATCATTTATTGATCTCTTGTAATTATTAGTGGTGATCTGCCTGCTTCACATATTAAAGATGATAGGCAACAGCACACAAAGGTTAGACCTGTTCTTTCATCATCATCATCATCATCAATCAGTCATCATCATCAGTCATCATCATCACCATCATCATCATCAATCAATCAGTCATCATCATCATCATCATCATCATCCATCCCACCACCACCACCACCACCACCACCACCACCACCGTCATTTGTGAGTCGTAAACCATCCATTGTCCATTAGTCATCATACTACAGAAATTATCGTAAAAAACTGGGTGCTGGTCCATACCTTCACACACTCAGTTTTAATAATGCAGCCATAAGAGATAAAGAGAAGAACTACAGGCCGAAGGAAGGCTTGGTGTGAGGAGAGGACGCGCTGATCCGTTAGTACAGAGAGGCAGGAAGGAGTTTTTCTTTTTTCCCTTGATGAACCCTGGGATTAGGCATCTGGCATTAGAGATAGATGGGTAGGTAGGGTACATAGGTGCGAATTACCATTTTTTTTCTTTTTTTTAATATACGTATTCAGTTATAGGCTCCAGCTAAGAGGCGTCCCAAAAAATGAGGAAATAACTCACTCATTCCTTATTTTTCATGACGAGGACCATAATTAGGTAGTGTTGTCCGGGATTTGTTAATTTAGTTCATTGATATCCTGTTCTAGAGACACAATGAGACGTGGAGTAGCTATATCCTTTTCACTGTAACTTGGCCTAAAATTGCCATCTCAACACCTTGAATCCTGAGTTGTAACAATAGATTAATAATAGATCATGGTTCTTTGGTACCAAAATATGCTAAGGCGCCAACAGGGAGCATTCAGGTGAGTCAGATTCCACTATGCTCATACCCCTGACGACTTAGTGTTTCCAGCGATTACTATTATATATTGTACAGTTGAACTCAACATTCTTTTCTAAATCTGTTCCGTATGGTTATTGTGCGAATAAGATACGACACGAACTTAAAAACAGTGCCAGTGAGGGGCACCATGTGGTTGATACAACCCTTTAATGGTCGACTTTTGCATTTTATAAGTACCGCCGAAATTTTTGTTATATTTAATGATGGCCATTAATGTTTAGCAGCTAAGGGTTAAAGGATGGAGCAGCGTTACGACTTCTGGAAACAACAAAGCATTATGTAAGCAGGTTTCTCATATGGTTCAACCAATTACAAGTATCTTTTTACCTGGCTTGAAATTACTGTCGCTTCATCTTGAGAGTTGACTGGTAACGGTGGATTATTGGTAGAATATGATGCTCGTCATGAAGAAGTGCTATGAAAAGGATGCCATAAGCTGCAGAAGGGCAAATATCTAGGCAAAGTTAAGGTTAAAAAAAAAAAAAAACAATCTTAATATTCATAATTTCAGTCAAATAATGCAATTTAATTTATTATGATTTTCATTGTTTCAGGTAAGATGATGTGCAGTGCCTGTGTCCACCCTGTGTAAGTACGATATTTATCTACATCGTATTTGTCTCATTGGATGGTTCGTCAGTCTCTTCACCACATTTTTACTCTTAACTTGGAATAAAACTATCAGATCTTAATCTTCAGTCCTGGGCTGTAACAAGAGATTAACATTTGAATGTGATGCTTGTATAGTCACGAAGTACCATGGAATGAATGTAGAGCTATAGTGCTGTTTTGTTCTGCCACTGAACTTTTTTTTTTTCATGCAAGGAAGAAGGAACCAAAGGCCAGGGGCAGGCCCACAAACCGTTCCTTCTAAGAAAAACACAAAAACGATACAATAGAAAGCCTTATTCAAGATCCGTTCATTTCGAGCTACGTAATTTTGGACCATGTTAAGACAAAAGGGCGATAATTCATATCCCTTCATTTGGAGTACATAGTCCACTCACTCAGATTCCCCAGTAGGGTGATCTTCCGAATATTTATTTGTAGAGTTATTTTTAAATTCTTGTCTGTGGTAAGAGTAGATATGTTGAAAGATTCTGGGAACTGGCTCCACAGATTTGTTGCGATATTTCACACTCGCCTGTAAATTTGACAGATCTTCACCCACACCAAGTCCACCATGGCCCACCTCTTACACCACTTCACCTGCACCAAGCCCACCATTACCCACCTCTTAAACCACCTCACCTGTACCAAACCCACCATTACTCAGCTCCACTCCATCCAACGCTGCCATTCCCTCGCTGTGCCCCACCAAACCCCGCATTACTTTACCCAATCTTATTTGTCAGTTTTAGCCCACTCCGCTCTGCCTTCACCAAGTCTACAGTTTACCTAACTCAACCCCACCCATGCTACCATTACCCCACTCTACCCCACAGAACCCCACTACGCTCAATCCTATCTTTCCTGTCAGATTTACACCACTCCACCCAAACCTGCCAGGACCCCACATTACCCAAACCCCCTTGCCGTACTACGTATTTCCCATTTTTATTTAAAATGTAGTTCTTCCAGTCAATAACCACACTGTCTGCATATAATTCTACATATTATTTCCCATTCTTATTTAAAGCCTAGTGTTTCCAGTCAGTAACCTTATTGTCTGCTTATAATTCTACATATTAACATTGTTTCACATTCTTATTTAAAGCCTAGAGCTTCAATTCAATAACCTTGCTGCACGCGTATAATTCTACATATTATTTCCCAGTCTTAATTAAAGCTTAGTGTTTCCAATCAAACCCTTGTCCACAAACAATTCTACATGCAATTTCTCATTTATTTTTTCTTCAGGGGCCCTATGCTGCGATTTTGCTAATGGCTCATCCCCGACGCCAGTATCCACATTCTCCACTACCACTACTCACTCCCCCTCCAAGCCGTCTCACGCATTCTCTCATCTCTTCCTAGAATCCTTCCCTCTCATCTTCAGTGTTCTCTACCTGCCCAACGAATATACTTACCTCTTTGCACCCAGTCACATAATTCACACCTTTCATCAGTGCAATACATTTTTCTATTCTTAGGTCTTCATTCAGGCCAAATGTCACCCTCGTGTTTCTATATACCTTTTCTCCATCCAGCTTCATTTCGCTTCATGCAGAGCCATCATATTCGGTTTCCTTTCATAATGTCCTTAGCCTATGACACACCTCTTCCCACCATTTCTCGTCGAAGCACTCTCATGTACTTTTTGAGCTCTTGCTACTGTCTCTCCTGGTTCACTCTCCTGCTCTCTCTCCTTTTGAAAGCTCACACCACAAGGAAGGGAGCTTGTTTGCCCCCCACCCCCTCCCGCCTTTACGACACGAGGAAAAATGAAAGTATTCTCTTTCCCTTTCCCCAGGGATTTGGTTGTGGGTGTGTAGGAGATATACTGTATACCCTATGCACAGTCAGAGAAATAACTATCCTTCCAGTTCCGTCTGAAGATATATACAAATGGCGAAATTCAATAAAACTCCCATCTCTAATAGGGCATGTTTAAAGTGGCTCGATTTTTCCGCTATATATTCGTTAAATTTTTTGGAGATGCTTGTGTCATTCTCTGTACGATAGTCTCAGACCGGACTTGTGTAAATGTGGTTGAGTTCCCTGCCTGGGAGTTCTGCTCCGAGCTTTTGGTCTTATACTACTCCCCTGCACGATGATGGTAATCCATATCCAAATAAGGTTTGTATTTATTTATTTATTTGTTCTTTTGTTCATTTTATGCGTCTACTAATATAAACTGTGTGATTAGATATCTGATAATCTACATTTATATTTTTTACCACAAATAGAAAAATACATGAAAAAGAACAGAAAAAAGTCCAAAAAAGGTGAAGTTCGAGGAGGTGTGAAAGTGGTAGACCTGATTTGAATAATTAATATGCTATTAGACTTTGTAATACTCGCCGCCGCCGCCGCCGCCACCACCACCACCACCACCACCACCACCACCACCTCACCCCATCCCACCCCGCCCCACCTCACAACCAGGCCTCTCCCAGGGTGAAGAAGGGACAGGCTCACTGACTCATCTGTTTAATTCGCATAAATTATTCAGCGAAAAAAGTTTTGGATGAGTGCCAGGAATTGGTGTTTATAGTTGGGTTGTTTGGAGAATTTCTTTTTCTAACGAGAATTTTCATTTATTATATTGTCATTTATTTCCGTTGTTGCTTTGCTGAAATAAATCAAGCAAAAATACTCTTTGGGTCCAGTTTCAGCGATGGATTTCTTTATTTAATGAATAATCAGTTTAAAATTATATAATGCTCTCATTGGCAGTATTTATTTTTAGATAAATATTAGTTTCGTCTACCATCCAATCCCGTCTTGCCCTGAAATTTAAGGGATGTGTGACCAGCCTCACTGGCCTCTGAGTGGAAATGTGAACAGTAAATCTCAATCAGCCCTCCGATGGAAATCCTCAGGGGGTCCATCCTGCTGGAGTTTCGTAACCCACTAGATTACCAGGCGTCATTTAATTATGTGGTTACCTAGTAAATGGTTTCCTGGGTTACAGGAAACCATTTGACTCGTCACTCAACGTAGTCACCTGAAGGCAGCACTACACAGGGTGAGTGGATATTGGGCTCCCGATCACCTACCGTCATTATTATTAACAAATTCTTATACTGGGATAATTTGCATGTTTGCTGTTAAACGTAACTTTTTATTCTTGTTGATCTGTTTATTTTCATTGCCTTCAACGGTTGAGTTTTTATAATTTCCCAGTGAGCGTGGAAGTGCGAGGGATGGTTTTTTTCTCTGATTCGTATGTCAGTGTGAAAATGGGAAATATGGAAAGTGCAGGAAGACAGTAACTAGCAATTGATAAAATGCACTGGTGAAATATGTATAGAGATGCACATGAACAGTAACTCATCCATTCGACCAAATATTGTGAAGTTTACAGTCGTTGCAAGAGAGATTTAATCAACTGAAAGCACCTTGTGAACAACGTTTGCCTGTGAGGTAGAATGATGAGTGCATGGATGGATTGTATAACTCAGTGGGAAAGCTGTTGATAGTTTACCTGATTTTTTTTCTTTTGCTTACTTCTGAGTCATTCTTCGCCCAGTCTTCCTGTGAAAATCAGGGCTATGGTCATCAGAAATATTGGTAAGATGGATGTACTCTTTGGAAATCTGATAACTGGGAATAAAGTTGTTTGTGAACATGAATGGGTTTGGCAGTGGACCAGGAAATAATATGGATTTTAGAAATGAAAATACAGTACCTATAAAAAAGAAAAAGAGTTGACGAACGGAAAGGCTTCAGGTATTGCTAGAGTATGAGCAGGTATTACAAAATTTTATGGAGAGTGCAGTGAACTGTTGGCCAATATAGGAAATATGGCAGGAAATCTGAAATTGGAGAGGCAGAGGGGAAGTGCAAAAAGGCTGCAGTTTTATCTTTGTACAGAAATGGAGGTGAGCGATGTAAGAGCAAAAATGGTTGTGAAATACGTGATCGTGTTGTAAAAATGGTATGGTTTATGATAGGAAAGTGTTAGAGGGGTAGGACAGTTTGTTAGGAAGCCTGAAATAATGTTAGAAGGGGTAGTACAACTTGTTAGTAAGTCTGAAATAGTGGTAGAGGGGGGCAGGACAATTTATTTAAAGTCTGAGTGGTGAGAAGAATGTTTCAGGGAGTGGTAGGGGATGTGTAGATCAGAGTAACACGTACAGCAAGGGAGGTATTGGAAAAAGCATGTGAGAAGGCCTGAAATATATTTATGAAGTTTATGGCTATATTTGAAGCATGTATCAAGACGCACAAGGAGGAAATGTGGAAGATGTTATGTATGGCTGGTGTGGACTAAAAACTGAATACTGGTGAAGGTAGGTTTCATGACTGGCAACTAAGCATAAATACAGTATATGAATGTATAGGTTGATGAAAAATAAGGACGCTTAATAGAATAATAGTAGTTATAGTAGCAGTAATGAAAATTATAATAACAATAATAATAATAATAATAAATAATAATAATAATAATAATATTATTATTAATCATTATTATAATTTATAATAACATGTCCTTGATTTCTAGCTCACTTCACGTCGTTCCCCTCCACCCCATCCCCCATCCCCCCTTCCACTCCTCCCCCCATGTCACTCCTTGTCTTCCCCACTTATACCCTAACCTAATTCTCTTACCGGGAATGTGACACGCCTCTTGTCTCCTTGTCCCTGTCTCTCCATCTTACTCTCTTTCTCCTGCTGTGCCTTCAGTCTTCATTTATTTCTCTGACTTACTTTTTTTCTCAGACTCTTTATTTCGTTGCCTTGTCTCCTTCTCATATTTCTATTTCTCTGCCTCGTCTCCACCTCCTGTTTGTTTCTTTACCTGTTCCCCATCTCCTGTTTCTCCTTTTCTGCGTTCTCTCCATATCACATTAATTTTCTTTTTGTCAACCTTCTTTCCGTTTATAAGTCCCTTTCTCTGCCCTCGCTGTCTCATTTTTCATCCTCTGCCTTTTTTCTCATTGTTCGCTTTCACTGCCTTCTCTACATCTCAGTTTTCACATTCTCTGTCTTCTCCATCTCATCTCTCTCTCTCGTTTCATCTCATATTTACCTCCACCATTGTAGTTGGACGGAGGCGTGTCTATTGTTTTGTCTCTGTGTACGAGATCTTATAAAGTTGTTCTTGGATTTCAGTGTGATGTTTGATGGATAGGTGACCAGTGGAACAAGGAAGAGTTGATCAGATTTCGAGGTGTTTCCGGATCCAAATGCGGGAATTAATAATAAATTTTCTTGGCGTTGGCGGTGGTCTGCCCTCTCTACGTGTGCATAACAAAGGAGGCTAAAACCGTAGAATTAATTGACAATGTAAGGCAGTAAAAGCATTTGTCTGGTTGGTAAGAAAGAAATTACATCAGCGATTCATAAATTTTATTGGCGTTCGCGGAGGTATGCGCTCCTTATCATTTTT
>JAGKTI010003378.1:42885-53605 GCA_018397915.1 Birgus latro
ACTCCATCTCATCCTTGGCCTCCCCCTCCCTCTCACCTCTCCACCTCGCTCACATACACTCTTCTCGTCAGTCTCCCATTCTCCATCCTCCCCACATGACCAAACCACTTCAGTGTGTTTCTCTTAACGCTTCCTATCACATCCACATCCACACCACAGCGCTCCTTCACTTTTTCATTTGTCAGCCTGTCTCTCCATGTGACTCAACAGGCTCCTTTCAAACAACTCATTTCCACTGCTCTCACTCTTGACTTGTGTCCCTCCAACAAGGTTCAAGCTTCACTTCCATACGTTAGAGTTGGTATCACAATAGCGTCATGTAGTAATTTTTTCACTTCCATGCTCACTTCCATGCTCACTTCCCTGTTTCTTATCACTGCTTTCAAGGAACCAGCAACCTTTCTTCCTTGTTGTACCCTTCCAAGCACTTCACCCTCTAAACTTCCATCCTTACTCATCACGCTACCCAAGTACTTAAACGCACTCACATTTTCCATTTCCTCCTCATCCAACCTCACTGTACATTCACTGACTTCACTTCTCTCGAAGACCATCACTTTACTCGTCCCCACATTGACCTTTAGATTCTGTTTCTTACACAAACTCCCAAACTCATCCACCAAGCCTTGCAACTCCCCTACGTCTTCACTTGACAACACAGTATCATCTACAAACAACAGTACAAGGAGTTTCCGAACATTGCCCTCTTTCATTAGGGCCGCTCCAACATCCACTGCCCTACCTTGTATCTCTTTTATAACCCTATCCATATGTAGACTGAACAACCATGGAGACATGACACATTCTTGTTTCAATCCAACCTTCAAATAGAAAAATTGTTCCCTATCCACACACACTGTAGCCTTAACACCCTCATACATACTCTTCACAGGTTTCAACAACTTCCCATGTACTCCATATATTCTTAATACTTTCCACAATCCTTGTCTATCCACCCTGTCATATGGTTTCTCCAAATCCATGAAGGCCGCATATAACTTTTTTTCCTTCTCTAGAAACTTTAACACCAAAGATCTAAGAATGAATATCTGATCTACACAACCTCCTCTTCCCTTTCTAAAACCTCCCTCTGCTTCTCCAACTAATTCCTCTGTTATTTCTTTAACTCTGTCAATAAGTATCCTACCATATACTTTTCGTATTACACTAAGAAGACAAATGCCCCTGTGATTACCACACACTTCTTTTTCCCATTTTCCTTTATACAGGGGAATAACTATACCTGACTTCCATTCCTCCGGAACTCTACTTTCCTTCCAGGCCAATCTGCACATCTTCAACATCCATTCTACTACTATCTCTCCCCCATGCTTCAGCATTTCACCGCAGACTCCATCAATTCCTGGGGCTTTCCCCATTTTTACTTTATTCATTGCTTCCCCAGCTTCCATCCTACTGATTTCTTCCTCTCTTCTCACATTCCTCCTTCTCCCAGCCATTCCCCAGTCACATATGCTTGCATCACTTTCATTCTCTATGTTCAACAATTCCTCAAAGTGTTCTCTCCATCTGCTCACTTTTTCTCCCTTCTCCACTAGTAATCTACCATTTTTATCATTCACTCCTCGACTAACATCTTTGCCACCCTGTCTAACTCTCTTTACCTCTTTTCAGAAAATTTTCTTACATTCCTTCCACTTTACACTCAAATTCCTTTCAAATTCCTCATCCACTCTCTTCTTACTCTCTCTTACTAAACTTTTCACGTCTCTCTTCCACTCTGCATATAACTCTTTCTGCCGTCTGTTAGCTTCTTCCACGCCCCTGTTTCTCATCCACTCATTATATGCTTTCTTCTTTTGTGTCAGCCTGTCTCACCTCTTCATTCCACCATGCTGTTCCCAGCAACCCCTTTCGTCTTCTCTTCACCCCACACACCACCTCACATGATGCAAAAATTTCTTCCGTGAATATCTTGCACACACTTTCCACGCCTCCCATCTGCTCCAATCCATATTTACCCAATCTCTGCTCTACTTCTCTCTTATATTCTGCCTTTTGTCATCCTCTTGTAACCTTTCCACCCTCCTTGCATATACTACGTCCTCCTGTCCTTCCCTTCTTCTATTTCTCCATTTCACTTGGATTTGATTCTCACCACCACCAAGTGGTAGTCGGAAAGCCCACTCCCCCAATGTCTATATGCTTTTGCATCCATTACACACCTTCTCATCCTTTCATCCACACACGCATAATCGTTCAATGCCATCCGTTCATTCAGTTCATCACCCACCCTTCTCATCACTCGCCACGTATACCTATGGATCATTTTGTGCCTGGAGAGGGTATTAGTTATCACCAAACTCCTCCCGGCACAAATGTCCACTAAAGCACTGCCATTCTCATCTATCGTAGCAGGCACACCCCACACACCAACTACTCCATCCACCTTCACATTCCCTACTTAACCATTCATATTGCGAATCAAAAACACACTCTCATTCCTTTCAAACTTTTCCATGAACGCATCCACGCTTGTCCAGAATTCTTCTCTCATTCTGCTTGCACCATCTTGCGTGTCATGTCATGTGTTTCCACAAACACTTGACCTTAAATGGATTGCCTAAAAAATTTCTGTTTAAAAATTGCGATATTAATACGTGTGTGTGTGTGTGTGTGTGTGTGTGTGACTACTGTAATACGTTACGCAGCTTATTTATGGCAGATAAAATGTTATGCCCTTGAAAATTTTTCATAGCCCTTAGCAATGGTTAATTCTATTTCTCTATATAACTATTAATTATTACAGTATATTATAAAATCAAATGTCTTCTTAGAATGTTGAGTGTGCCTTCATTACCAACCACCTTGTTGCTGGCCCCAGGACTAAGGGAAACTCAGTCATTAGTGGCCACAATTAATTAATGAAGTGTTAGCGAACAGTTAGGGATTGGATAAGGAAATGGGTATTACGAGAATGATTACGTTTATCCTTAAACTATGAGAACTTTCTTTAATTTCTCCACGTCCATTTTCTTTGTCGGTGTCCTGTTCACGAGATGGCATCGCTGTTATTTCTTCTACTTTTTACTTATAGTTCGACCTTCCTCATACCTCCAGGTTCCTTGGTCTAACCTAAGGATTTTCAGACAAGATGGTTCAGTCTAAGCCCCACATGAGGCTTGACTTTAGCTCTCTTTTGACTTTCGCACACAAGGTGGTTCACCCAGCGAAACCCATTTGATACTGAAGCCCCATATGGTTCAGCATCTATATATTGATTCTGTAATTGTCTCTTTGATCTTTCTACTAACAGCTGTTTTATTCTTGCTATTAGGAGATATTTTATTCTTGCTACTAAGATTTTTTCCCAGTTCAGAGGAGACGTCTGGTTGTGAGATTAACGACACCAGTCCAGAAAGTCAACTATTGTGAATAAGGCCACCTGGTAGTAACAAGAATAAAATATAATGTATGACATCTTAGTGAATGGGTGTCTAATCCCTTCAGTTCTGTCTCTCCTGAGCATGGTGATAACAAGATTTTTACTGTAAGCTATATCATGGAAGATATTTAGTCTACAGAGTTACTCCACAAATATATACTTCTTTAACTGGTTCATGATCGAGGCAACGCTTCACATTCAGTCTAGCTCTAGAAGATTGTACTGGTTGAGTCATATGAGCCTGAGTGATGGAAAGGGATTCGCTCATGTACTAACAACGACAGTGTACAGACTTCTTCGAACTTTATATCTGTCCCCTGGAAGGATGATGGTGGACTGCAGAGGGGTAGTTAATTCTGCAGTTCACCGAGTTCACGTCCAGCTGAACTTGGTGTAATAACAACACTAGCAAGAACAAGACTTTGGGTACATACTTTTGGCGCTAGCTCTGCGTATGCACTCTGAACCATCACAATGAGTAACTAAAGCTCAGTTAAGTGTGTGTGTGTGCGTGTGTGTGTGTGTGAAGTTCGCAGAGTTCTCGGAAATGGATGGAACAATCCACAGTCGAAATATACAGTATATTGTCGAAGTATATAATAATGTATGTATTAAACTGTGGAACAGTCTAACAATACTGTAATATGATCTGGGCGGCGAAAGATGGGCGGTATCTCCGTCCTACAGTGGAATCTCAGGTTACTGATAATGATGATGATGAATGACAACATTTATCAGACAGTGATAAACATAGCTGTATCGCAACATTTTAAGGTATATTTTAAGCTTACTGTGTGAAGTCGCCGTCACCAGTATCAGGAGCGATTAATTTAATGTATGGAAACTGAGCTTAACCTCTCATTGGCTGGATCCCGTGACGTCACGCCTGATGCCTTGCCAACGTGACTATTTGTTTACTTCTGCTTTGGCGTCCTCAGAGCCGAGTTCATGGTGCTCTCGCTTTGTACTATTTTTACTAATTTGAGTGGTGTTTTATCGACGACCTAAGTGCTTTTGTAGAAAAGACGTGAGGAGGGTATCTGCACGAAGTGGTAGCGATTAGAAAAGTGAAGTAAGCCAGGACATTATCACAGGATCCAAGGTAAGAATTTTATAGTTATTCGTGCCGTGTAGCCAATGGTGAGTACATTAACCATGCCGTTATATGTCCCGTTTATTGTATCTTTATGGTCATTTACTTTAGTGCCTCATGTCTTCATGTCATTTACTTACTGTATAGGGATAATGGGCGAATGATAACTGAAATGCAGCATTATATAATACGTGTTACTGGCAGACGCCATGGTGAGTTTGTTCTCGGCAGTTCTGGGCCACTTATCGAGCATGGCCTCAGGCATGACGGAAATTGCTTACTTTTATTAGTAACTTCAGTGATTTATTTTCGAGGTTATTGGCCGAGGAGAGAATACGGTATTTCATACTTTTTGAGTAACTGTACATGTGACCGGGAGGGTCTGGGTGACGAAACTGAGGAGGAAGAGAGTTGAAGAGGAGGAGGAAGGGAGAGTGAGAAGGGGAGGAAAAGATGTTGGAGATAGAAAGTGGGAGAACGGGAGAGGCGGAGACGGGGAGACGAGTTATATTGTCGTGTATTTTAAGATGTAAATAATTTTTCTTCGCTGGCTGTTTGTGTATGCGCTCTGTCATTGTAGCGACTGAAAGGTAAAACAAAATTAGTGAAGGGTTCTCATTTAATGCTGTGTCGAGGGTGTGCATCATGGTTGGAAGGTTGGCTTGGTTGTATGCCTAACGAAGAACGCATGTGCCAACTCTTCCTTATTGTTTTGTGCTGAGGCCTGTCATCCACCCTGTCCAATCAGTCTGGCGAGTAATTCTGAATGCCGAGTGATTTTGTGATGGTTTGTCCGTAACTCGATATGTAAGGTGTATCAGGTTGTTTACTCGTAGTGTTGCTGGCTTGTACTGTTGGGTTCAGTACCGCCAAAGTCGATGGGACTTAGGAGTAATGTGAATTAAATATATGGTTCATCGACCTTTGTAGCTTGCCGCAATGGCTTCTCTTCATCCATGCAAAACCAGTGAACATACTGAAATTTATGTATGATTAATCCACGGAAATATTTGGCTGGATATATCTCCATTTTCCCCACCCTCTTCCTCTCTATTAGCAATCCTTTGGGCTCATATGAATGGCTGTAATGAGATGTGGATAGCACTGTCACTTGGCTTATTCTCTTTGCATTAAATTATGGACCTTAACCCCCTTAGTTCGGTGACGTGTTTTAGTGATTTTCTTGCAACCTGCAAACGATTGTATTCGACGTTTTGGATATCCTTTTAGTGAATGAGTTTGCGATGACTGTACCTAACGCCTCCATTTCTAAAGTCTCTCAGAAGATGAATAAGATCGCCTTAAAGTCCTCAGATTGAAGGGTTAAGTGATCATAGCAGTCAAAGAGGGGATGATTTGACTTGAATTGGGCAGGATTGGGTGTGAAGGGTACCCATGAGCTTGGAGTAGCCTGAAGGGACCTATTAAAATAAAATTGACTAGAACTGACGACTAAACTAGAATTAAATTTGTTGCACCTGATTTGGCGATCAGAGAGAGAGAGAGAGAGAGAGAGAGAGAGAGTATACAATATAGTCGGAAGAAGTGGACTAGGAACAAAATAAAGGAGCTTGAGGAACTAGGTACGTAAAGTAGGGTTAGAGGTGTAATTTGTGCTTCCTGATATGTATTCATGTGTACATTAATCCAGAAGATAGACCACATATACGGTACTAGTATTCACACGCGAAAACCTGATACAGAAAAGCATATACTGATGTAGAACTCCAGATACACAGTAATTTCGAGCATGGCTAATCATGAAAATAAAATACTAAATGAATGATTTGGCCCCTCAGGTTTAGTTAATCCTTTAGTGGAGAATTTTCAGTATAGTACATTAATAAAAAATACATTATTTTATAGTGGTAGGTTGTGGCGACCATCATCCACTCACTTGATGTAGTGCTGCCTACTTCTTCCTTAGCCTTTATCATTCTTTTTCTGTGCCTGCCCTCCTCTCCCTATTTTTCCCATCTTTCCTGTCACTTCTTATTGCTTTTCTTTCCTTTACAGATGGCTTTACATTGAGTGACAAGCCAAATGGTTTCCTGTAAGCCAAGAAACCATTTACAACTCTGGGTGGTAACCATATAACCAAACCATACGTGCTTCCTACGTGTCAACAAGTGGGTTAGTGCCCCTCCCTGTAAAACAAATAACTCAAAGTCAAATGGCCACGCCTTACGGGATTATGGCGCTTGGCAATAGATAGATAGATAGACATTATTTTATGAACATCACCAATAAAACCCGTATTATTTAATTGACTTTTTTGGTTAGTTGCAGAATAGTTTCCATAAAAAAGCCAATTTATGAAATTGCATACAGAACTTGAGTAATCAGATTATGTTCTCTTGAATAACTGATGTTACATAATTCTGTCAATGACTGCACAGTATATTAAACTTACGTTTGAAATTGCATGAGTGATCACGTGTTATTCACCTGAATAACTTAGGTTCAAAAATATACAGTTGTATATTAAAAAAACTAATTCTCCCGGGATACAAAGACAACACTCATTTCATAGTGAATTTGTAGTAGTGTCAATAGTCATTATTGTTAGCTTTAACCTGAGGACGGCTTCGTTATATTTTTCCTGCTATGCTTTCAGGCGGTACAGCCTTAGGAAGTGCCTCTGGTGTTGAATAATGAAGGATATGTGTCAGCTCGAAATCCAGAAATGTCTTAAACCGAGATTTGTGATCGATTACAAAATAAAGGACATCTTGGAGCTGACAGAGTTAAACACACAACCCGGCATGTTGGCTACCCCAGAGCTTGTTGGCATTCGTAGGTAACTGTTGGTTCTCACTCAAAATGTATAAGCCAGGGATAATTAAGTTTACTGCGAGATATACACAACTACCCTCAAAAATAAGAAATATCAAACTTTAGTCTACGTTTTATTCCTCTTTTTAAACTTCCCCGTCTCTTCCCTCTCTCCTGTTTTATCTTTTTTCAATATCCTCCGTCTCTCCATCTTCCCGCTCTTTTGCTTTATCCTTTTTTCTAACTTCGTCTCTTCCTGTGCCCTCTCTTTAGTTTTGGCCTTCTTTCTTAGTATCTTTCTCTCTTTCCCTTCCCTCTCATCCGTTTTATACGGTACTTCTTTCATAACTTCTCCGTCTCATCCTCTTCCATCTCTTCTGCTTTATCCTTCCTTCGAACTTCTGTCTCTTCTTCTTCTATCTTTCCCGTTATATCCTTCTATTCTGCCAGCATCCAGATTATCCAGATTCACGAACAAACCATCAGTTAGTAGCTGTAATTATGATATGAATTGGCAGGAAGGAGAAGGAGAGAAGGGTGTTGGGTATTCTCCATGTGTTTTGTTTCCTCTGTAAAATCATCTTCGTCGTCATCTTTTTCTTTTTTTTTCCTTTTTTCTCCTCCCACACCTCCTCACCCCCACAGGAAGATTTAGAATCACGCAATAAGTACTGATAATTAGCTTGTTAAGGTCACCCACGCTTTTGGCATTTTATCGTACTTGAAAATTAATGTATGTAGACCAAACACTGGAGGGATTTAAATAAAGGTACGAATCTTCCCGCCAGTTTTTGTGTTCATGAATTTTTAAAATACCGAATCTTCCCGCCAGTTTTTGTGTTCATGAATTTTTAAAATACTGTGTGTGTGTGTGTGTGTGTGTGTGTGTGTGTGCGTGCGCGCGCTATTAGAGGTGGATAAGATCATCTGGATATACCGTGTGATTGCGAAATGTTGCGTGTATTCCATTTTTGTATCCGTGGTCCTCTTCCTCCATCATCGTTATCATCGTCGTCGTCTTCATTATTGTTTTCCCACTTTTTAGGCTTATCCTTTCTAACTTGCTCCCTCTAGTACTGCGCATAAATGTCAACTATAAATAGAACAGAACTGACGACTGCCCCACACTGTCAGCGCTTACCAGTTTCGTTCGTGCACCTCCACAAACCTTCGTCATGAAATCCGGCCAGAAGACGTTTTTTAATTTTTAGCCACAATTGACCTTGGTGCTTACTTTCCATTTTAGCTGCTTTTATTTATTAGTATTATTGTTATTATTTTATTTTTTTAGTTACACGGCCATGCACCACAACAAGCCTGCGTCATTTATCCCATCAGTCTGAGGACGTTATTTGCGCTTTATTTATTTGTTACTGATAGACCATTATTATTTTTCAGTTGGTCTGATACTCATCCATCACGACTTCAAACCTGTTATTAACCCCTTTAGCTCGAGGACGTCTTTTTGTTTTTGGGGTTTGGTCTTTAAAATTAATATTGATTTTATAAGTTGCTGTGGCACTAACCAATGTACCGGAAGAAACCATCCCTTGTCCATATTGTTTTTGCTCTCAGGATTTTTTTTTTTTTTTTTTTTAGGGAGAACCTTAATTAGGAAAAGGGTCAGTGGGTTTGTGAGTAACATCTCCATTTAAAAACACATATTCGAAGCTGAAAACATGATCTGGAAGTGGCATGAATAAATGAAAAAAAAAAACAATGCGGTGGAGCGATTAGCATTTACTAACTGGAAGTGGCATAAAAAAAAAAAAAATGGTGGAGCGATTAGCATTTAGTAATCATTTGTATTTCAGGCGCCTTGTGGTTTAGTGTGTCAGTCAGGGTGAAAGTCTGGTTTTATTTTCCTTAACTCCTTCAATACAGATATATCTATTTCCTACTGATCAAACCCACATATATTTACCTTAACCCCTTCACTTACATGGCTTTATTTTATTCTTGCTGCACTGTGACCATTTTGTGACGGACGATTATATGTGCCTCTGAGGGATTTATAGAGCTGTAAGGGTTAAATACAGCCTTCATTAATCCCCCAGGACGAGATGTTCCTTAGCTGATAGTACGAGTATAGTGTGAAGATGATAATGTACAGTACTAAAGAATGTCATAGGAGTCAAGGGGTTAAGGAAAGTTAAGGAAGCTTTCGCGATGAAGGCGTTACTGAAAGGTAAATCTAATCTCGTCAGCACGAAATATCTGTCCTAAGGTAATAAAATCGTATGGAAATGGCAAGTGTATAATGGAAAAATACGTCATCCTAGTGAAGAAGATAATCCTTAGCATCATTTGTCTTTTAGATGTCTTGTGGTGTAAAGTGTGACTCTGGGTGAAGGTCAGATTGTTTGTTTTTTTCATCCTTAACGCCTTCTAAATCAGCCTACTGCCACACGATTTTATTCAGATTAGGAAGAACATCTATTCATGAAAGAGTTTAATCAAGACTCTTCTGATCATCGCGTTTGAAAAGTTTTTAAGTAAAATCATGTGGAGATTAAAGAATAAACCAGAGAATTACTTTGTCGTGACACCATCGAAAGAATAAAGTTGTATACAGGTGTTCCGATCATGTGTTGTTACAAAGTATATAGGCCTGCCACGTACCCTCAACTTGCGCTTGTATTTGAACAAAATAACAGTTTTGATCTGATTTGGATGAGAGTAGATGAGTATCACACAAGACTATGACGTATTGTTTTTTAGAATAATGGGTCAAAGGCCAAGGTCAACTTTGTTTTCATCCGACGTCGACTAAGCTTTTTTAACGGGTTTAGGTTAAAATATAGATAAATCAATTCGACTTCGAGAAAAGTCAGAGGTCAAGATCTTAGGAAAATGTAAAAAGATAGGTTTATGGACAAAGTCAACTCGGTTTTTAACTGATTTGAACCAAAGTTGGTGGAAGAGTTAAGGATTAGGCGAGAATGAAGTAATTCGATTTTAAGAGTAATGTATGGAAGGTCAAGGTCATTGAACAGTCAAATATTCGACCCCTACAGTAGACTAGTTGGCGGGTGTGGGTTTTCCGCTGTGAATGTTCCTGTATTATTCATTCTGGACTAGGGGAACACTTCTTAACCCCTTTCTGTCCGACGACGTAGTGTTATTCTTGGTACTTGTAGACGTTTATTTTTAAGGAGACACCAAGCTATGAAGGTGTTAGTGGGTTTTATTTATAATTCTATCTCAAAGTATGGCTTCTCCAAAGTGAAAATCATCTGGAGGTACTAAGAATTAACTAATGCCATACCGTACGTCCTTCGATTAAATGGATTAGCTGAATTAGGTCATCGAGTAGTAGCAAGGATGAAGTGTGAAAGATGTAATTATACTGAGTGGTTTGAGAGCTTAGTTGGTTCTTTGTGTCAGCAGTGTTTATTTTATTACGGACTTAATTCTCTCTCTCTCTCTCTCTCTCTCTCTCTTTC
>JAGKTI010003379.1:0-13201 GCA_018397915.1 Birgus latro
CCACACTATCACCCAATCAGTTTCTCCACACACCACACTACGCCACACCATACTACAACAGTCCGTTTCTCCACACCGCACCCTACGCCACACTATCACCTAGTCTGTCTCTCCACACATCACACTATGCTACACCACACTACCACATTCTGTTTTTCCACATCCCACCCAACACCACACACCAACTTTGCATACTACACTACCGTACCATGCAGTTTGTTTCTTTACCACACTACCACATCACACCACGCCACGCCACACTGCCACACAGTCTGTCTCGCAACACGTCACCCTATCACGTCGTCTGTCTTTCCACCACCATACCACATCATACCAACCTCCCTTTCCACCACATACTTCCCCCTCCACCATACTCTCTGTTTCTCCAACACCATTATCACATCATCATCACGCAGCTTGTCTCTTTACAGGCCACCAAACCACTATCCCTCCCCACACACTACACGCTCACCACACCATGCAGTCTCTCCTCCCACACACCACACCACCTCCCCCTCCATCAAGTAATCTGTCCCTCCACCCGCCACTCCACACCACACTACACCACTCCACACCACTATGAAGTTTATCTCGACCACCACACTACGTCACACAACACCACGCTGTCTCTCCACCACACCACACCATACAATACTGTCACACCATGCCACATCACCCTCCCTCCCCACCACACCACAGTAATGCAAAACACATTCTACCAGCATGCAATCCCTCCATCACCTTGTGGTCTCTCCAACCCATCCCACAACCACCTCCACTATCACCATGTAGATTCTCAATCACCCACAACCACCACCACCACTACAACCATGCAAAATCTCGAGTCTCCACCACCGCCATGAAATCTCCACCAATTTCTACTACCATTATGCACTTCCTCCACCAACCTCAACTATCATTATGCAGTCTCTCCACCAATCTCCACCACAACGAAGTCTCTCCATCAATCTCTACCAACACCATGCAGTCTCTCCACCATACCACGCCACACTACCATCATGCAGCCCCCATCAAATTCCACTAACACCAGTTTCACCACCATTAGTTTGTCTACACCACAGTGTTGTCTCCACCACTCACCCTCCACCTCTGTTCACCTCCACCATGGAGTCTCCATCACCACGCTGTCTCTCCCCCACCACCACCATTCCACACTACTCAACTAAATTACCACATCACTAAGCCATACCACCACACCACCATGCCACACTACTAGACTACCACGCCACACCATCACACAACACCATCTCACCATCACCACGCAGTCTTTTTCTCCACTCGGAATACTACCACACCGCGCCACACTACACCATCACACAGACTGTCTTTTCACAAGCCACACCGCACCACCACACAGTCTGTTTCCTTTCTAGCACCCGTCACATCACCATATCACACCACACCATACCACCACACAGCCACACCACCACATCAAACCACACCGTCAAACCACCATGCCACACCACACCATCCATTCATCCTCTCCACAACGCATTCTATCTCTTCACCACTCTCCACATCCACCACAGTCTCTCTCCACCACTACCATACGTCTCTTCACCAGTCTCCTCCTACGACACGGAATATGTTCAACACCATGCAATCTCTCCACCACCATCACCATCGTTCAGTCCCTCTACCACAATCATACAGTCACTTTACCGTCATCATGAAGCTTCTCCACCACCATCATGCAACCTCTCCACCACCACCATCATGCAATCTCTCCACCACCACCACCAACAGTCCACCACCATCATGCAACCTCTCCACCACCACCACCAACAGTCTCATTACCACTATTAAGTTTCCCTACCACCACCACCACCAATATGCAGACTCTCCACCACCTACACCACCACTACCACACCTATGCAGTCTCTCCACCACTATCGCCATCATCACCAACACCAAACTGTCTCACTACCTCAATGTCTCCATCATCCCCACCACCACCACACAATCTCTCTAACATTCCCAAAACCACCATGCAGTCTCTCCAATACCACCACACAGTCCACCACCACGCACCCGCTCCATCAATGACCTCCACAACGTAGGACAGGGCAGGGTCAGGTTCCATGGGACGTGAGAAAGCAGGACAAAGGACAGGGTATGACTGGACAGGACAGGGTGGGAGAGAGTAAGACAGGGCAGGACAGGATAGGGTTGGGTAGGATACAGCAGGAAAGGGCAGGACAGGGTAGGACAGGGCAGGACAGAGTAACACAGGATAGGACACGGGGGGGGGGAAGAGCATGACAGAGTAAGCTGGGGCATGACAGGGCAGAACAGAATAAGGCAAGGCAGGACAAAGAAGGAAAGTAGGACGGGGTGGGACAGGGTCAGGATAAGGCAGGACACGGTAGATCAGGGCAGGGCAGGGTAGAACAAGATAGGACAGAGTAAGACAGAGCAGGACAAAGTTAGCGCAAGCCAGGGTCGGACAGCGTAAAATAGGACAGGAGTGAGAAAGACAAGGCAGGACAGGCTAAAACAAAGCAAGAGAGAATAAGACAAGGTAGGGCAGGGTAGGACAAGGTAAGACAGGGCAGGACAGGATAAGACAGGGCAGGATAGAGTAAAACAGGGCAGGACAGAGTAAGACAGGGCAAGACAAAGTGAAACGGGGCAGGACAGGACAAGACAGGACCGGGTAGGTGGGACAGGAAAGAGTAGGGTAGGACAGGCAGGAAACAGCAGGCCAAGGGAGGAAGGACAAGGCAGGACATGAGGGAAAGCGGGACAGGTCAGGAAATGCCTGAGAACAATTATGCTGTGGCGTCCTTCCTTCGTCCTTCCCAGCCTGCCCTTCCTGCCTCACTCCCTACTTACTTGCTTTCCTCCCACCTTTCTAACTCCCTACCTGTCTGGCAACCTCCTGCCTCCCATACAGCCTGCCTTCTGCCTCACTCTTTACCTATCTGCATGCTTGCTATCTCCCGTCTTGCCTGCCTGACCGCTTATTCCTACCTACCTCCCTTAATGAGTCATTCCAACCCTACCTTTTTTTTATCTATCTGCAACACTCCCTGGCTGCTTGCCTCCCTATCTGCATGCACACCTCTAGTCTTCCTTCATATACCTCATCTCAACCTACTTATCTTCCTGTCTCCCTTTTAAATTGCCTGCCCCACTTCTTACCTACCTACCTTCCTATCGACCTACATGGGTACCTGCTCCTTTCACTACCTACTTACTGCCTGCCTGCCTGCCTATTCCTACCTACTAACATGACTGGCTGCCCCACTACCAACGCATCTGCCTGCCTCTACATTCCCATCTTACCTGCCTGCCTTACTCCTTCCCTACCTACAAGCCTGTCTGCTTCACTCCCTTTGTAACTGCCTGCCACTGCCACACTCCCATCCTGCCTGTCTGCCTCATTTCATGCCTACCTATCTGCTTCCGTTGCTGCATTCCTGTCTCACGCTTAACGGCCTCGCTCTCTCTCTCTCTCTCCCTCTCTCCTAGTTACCAACCTGCTTCACTCTCAACACCTGTCCTTTCTTTCTCACACTTCCTGCCCGCATGCTTACCTAAATCTTCACCTGAATCCCTCATTTTTTGCCAGCCTGCCTGCCTACCTGTCTCCCTGCCTACCCTCTTCTTCCCTCACTTCTTACCTTCCTGCATGCCTGCCTGTCTTAATCTCCACCTGCCTGCCTACTGCCTCCCTCATATCATGCCTGTTTCCCTGCCTCTCTAAAATTTCACCAGCCTTCTTACTACTCCTTCCACTCCCTCTTCCTCTCTACCTGCCTGACTACTTCCTTCATTCCCTGTTTGTCTGCCTGTCTGCCTCCGTTATTCCCTGCCTTATACTCATCCGCTGTCTACCTGCTGCCTTACTCCTTCCTGTGATGTCTGTTTTCTTCATTACACTTGCAACCATACCCACATTTACACACACATCCATACCCACACCCATACCCACACATGCACTCACACCCATATCCATAACACACCCAAATGCATATAAACACTCACACGGGTACACCACAACTACTTCCATACCCACATTCACACCCATGTCAATACCCATAGCTACACACACATCCGCTCTCACACCCGTCCTCACACCCACAGCCATACCCAAACTTACACCCACACCCCATACCACATCCACACCCATACCCCACTTACGCAGCCACACCCATGCCCAAATCCATAACCACAACCACACGTATCCACACCCACACTTACTCCTGCGGCAATACTGTACTCATACAATCACACCCACAGCAGGTCTCTCTCTCTCTCTCTCTCTCTCTCTCTCTCTCTCTCTCTCTCACACACACACACACACACACACACACACACACACACACACACACACACACAAATATATATATACATAAAAGCCCAAACCAACACATCGTACCTGCACACCCACACCTACATTTATTACATACTTACATATCCACACTTGTACAGTCGTCTACAGATATTAAATAACTATTTGGCCACACCTACACTTAGTAAATATAAGCCCATATCCACAACTATTTATTAATAACTACATATCCACATCTACACATCCACACCTACATTTAATACATACCTACACATCCACACTACTGTATACTTATTACATACATCAACACCCCCACCTACACATCCACACCTACTCTCTACACTTATTACATACCTACATATGCAGGTAGTACTCCCGAGGGGAATGGAATGCTGGTGATAGGGAGAGCTGGAGCTCCTTTCACTAGCTACCTAATCATCCTCCTTTGCTGACCTTTTCAGTGTGACAGTAACATGGAGAGTAGACCAGCATACTCTCCCAATCATTTCCTCTAACTATCCTATGCACTACACCACATGCGCTTTACATATCACACAACGTACCCCACTACGTTACAGGGGTTGACGCCAGCAAGGGCATGCGGCCAGAAAACTTTGCCCCCGCTACCTAGGTGACCAAGGCCGACACATGCAAGCATGTTGGAGCCTTCAAAAACGAAACGAAACGAAACGATATGCAGATCTACACATCCACACGTACACAGTTACACCATCACGTCTAGATCTACACTCACACCTAAACACTCGCACCTACACACCCACACCTACACAGTTACATGAAGTGATTGGAGAGTGGAGATAAGGGCCATCTTCAATAAGCAGTCTTATCACATTTCTCCTTCTCTTACGACATGGCGTGTTTACACTGTTGTTATTACGACGGTGAGAAAGGTGTGGAAGCTGGCAGACACATCAAAGGTATATGGATATGAAACACAAAAATCCAGACGACCATGAATGACCCTGTAACTCCTTTCAGATTTCTATCAGTCCTCCCATTAATCCGTACCATCTTTACTTGCTGTGAACGAGAGGCAAACCTTACGACACATCTACCACAACACCTGGGGGTTATTGAAGTCCCTGTATCAGTTCGGAAGACAGTAGCTCCCGAATTCCCTGAGCCCTCTTAAGTCTAACGTCTGGCATCAAGGCCAATGGACAAAACACTATACGATCACTACGGACGTCGCCTGGGCAGTTTCCCCAGTAAAGACCCGTTTTCCTTATTGGACATACATTACTATACGCCGGATCGCAACCAAAGTACTGTACCTAAACAGGTGAGAGAAGTTACACCTGGGGGCAACAAAGGAACATTCACATCTCTCCGGCAACAATCCACTTCCTGTTCTGATTAATCTCAGAAACGTCCAGCACAAAACCCATCAGACTATAATCAATGAGAGTGCCATTGCCAGTCTGCCCATGGTAACCTTACGTCACCTTCTGTAGCACTATGTTTGACATCAGTCGTGGGAGAAATTTAACGCTCTCCGGTAACGCACTGGGATTTCTAATGCCAGTAACACACACTGGACTCTCTTATTTTACAGACGAAGGAGATGTTTCTCTTAAGAATCGCCGTGACGCGAAAGAACCTGTAAAGATACACAGACAGAGTACACTAACTTATATAAACACAATCCCCTAAGGCAGCAATCTTATCGAGGTGCAATGGCCTCTACGGCATCACGTTCTTCAACACACGTGTACATATATCTTTCCTACATGCCCTACATACCTCCACTCTTACTACTTCATCAATAACCTTCACATATTAGCCGTGTTTAGCACCTGGATTTTGAGAGTCAAATTCTCGTCAAATGCCACCCTTGTTGTTACAGGAATTAACGTAGCAGCGAATCCAGTAACACATGTATATAGTGTATGTTGTCCATCCAACTGTCCATACAGAAACAAGATATTAACCAGTTCCGCGTCTAATTAACTATCTGTATTACCTCTGCAGCGTCATTCAAACCTCCGAAATTATATAAATACGTTAGTGTCATTGTTGTTCGTAGGAGAAAACTTTGATATAAATCTTCGCTACACCCATACCGTCCGATCAGTGACACCTATCTTCATTTAGTAAGCTACTCTACCTGTCCCATCATCCACCACCATCGCAACCCACCCCGCGCACTAACCCCCTAACCCACCCCACCCTCCTCAGCAACTACAATGTTTACTATACACTTCGTTTCCATCAACAATGCCGCCACTCATACAACAACCATATTCATAAAGCGTACTGTACTCTTCCCTCGTACCATGTAATCCAACACCAACCGAACCCATACTGACCTATTTTTTCCATCCATCCACTCTTTGTTGCCTCTTCAAGTTTCTAGGAGACACATCTGATTTACACATCAACCAGGTATAAAATTACCATCTCTCTAACCTGAATGGTGAGTCGTAACATGAGAATAACATCAGATTATCATGTTACTCAGGATGAAATGCTATGGAAGGGATGCAGAACCGTAGGATTGTCTTATTCTGTCACTAAGCTAATACTGAAGAGGTAATGGGTCGTATCCCAAGTACCATACAAGAATTCGTAGCACCTCCTCCTTAGCGATTTCTTTTGCATACTGCACCTCTACACTATCTTGTATGTTCGTTAAATCGCTTTAATACTGACATCGTTTGTATCAATAACATACAAGAGGATACTGAGGAATAATGTGCAGACTAAATCGCTAGGGAAGAGGTGCCACGATATTTCCAAAGTCAGTTAAAATACGAGGCATAACATACATGAGGATACTGAGGAGTACTGTGCAAAATAAATCGCTCAGGATACGGTGTTACGAAACCTTGATAGCTATCATAGACGTACATGAAGATAATGGAGAGTAACGTGCAAACTAAATCGCTAAGGAAGAGGTGTTACGAAATCTCCACTTAAAATACGAGACTAAGAGTAACGCAACCAGCACCTTAACTCTATAATGCAAGAAGGTATTGGTACGTAATGTGCAGAATAAGTCGCTGAGGAAGAAGTGTTACGAAATCTTCACTTAAAATACGAGGCAAAGTGTTACCCAAGACGTCCCCCCCCCCCCCCACACTGCAAAACCCGTCCCACAATGACTGGACGAAAAATTTCCCGGGGAAACAGCTTCGTCACCCTGGAATCCAGTAGCATAGTTAGCAACGCGTCCCATGCCAGATGTTACGAGAGAGAAGAATGCTTGGGGAAAATGCCTATCGACTGCACAAAGATCATTAAGGTAGATTATCAATTTCTGCACAAAGATCATTAAGGTGTGTTATCAATTTCCGCTAAGTTCCAATCTTCCTATATAATTCAAGCAACAATCGCATATACATTTAAGTTCCCAATTGCACTGCTGGGTCAACAGGAACAAGGGGGGAACAAACCTTGTCCAACAGCCTGATCAGCCCCATAATCGAACTCGAGGTCATTCAGTTGCAAGCTAAATATGCCACCACTGGACCACCGGCTGCCACTATGAAGGGGAAGAGGGAAAGGAGAGGTTTATGCATACTGTAGTGGTGCTGAGCTTGTATTATGTACAGTGTTTTCGTCGAATAAGGAGCCTCCCTAGCGCTTCCTCTTTAGCGATTTATTTTACCTGTTCCACCTTAGCATTCTCTTCCGTACACACACACACACACACACACACACACACACACACACACACACACACACACACACACACACACACACCGGGCATTTGTTTATACATCAAGTGGCAGAGTGGCGATCTCGTATTCTGCATATTCGCTCATTAAGGAGTCTCTTGTACCTTTTCTTAGGCGATTTATTTTGCCTGATGCATCACAATATTCTCCTCTATACTTTTTATAATCTTTTAATCAATACAGATTGCATTAATAAATAAATGAGAACATTAGCCAACCTTATGAAGAAATCAACTGGTATGGAGGTGTTAGGGAGCCTCCTTAGTCAACGAGAATTCGACCCCTGGACCGCTGCTGGAAAGAACAAGAGATCTAGCCCATGCTGGGTCAGGGAACCCTTTCGCTGCGGCTGGTGCACAAGGATACTTTACTGATGCTATCATCAGAAAATTTTATTCGACTGAGAGAAATCCTTGCAGTCAAACGCATCATAAACAGTCTCGAGTCTCCCTTCCTCTGTTACTGGTACATCTAGGAATTTCATTTATGAAAATATCAGGTCATTTTATTCGGAAGAAACACTAGCATATCTTCCACAAGGTCCACCAACATGTTATAAAAACACCCCAACTGCTGTCATCCCGCAGCCTCGAGAATGAGACAAGTCACATGGAAAGACAGGAAACAAGGTGTAAACATTTTCAAACCCGTTCCACAATGAAGCGATATAGAGAGTTGACTTTCAAACACTACAGCTTTAGAGGGATAATGGTGTCACTTTTTTTTTTTTCACACTCTGAACGAGGTCTACATTTTATTGAGTATCGAATAGAGCTATGAATTTGCGGGTGCGTGCTTGGGTGTGATGGATGTGAATCTGAGAGTGATGCGCATGTGAGGTTATGTGCAGGGCTGTGGCTCAATGGAGTGTGGGTTCGGGTGTGATGGTGTGAGGTGTCTGGGTATGGGTGTGTTGATGTGTGTGCATGTGATGTGTGGGATTTGGTGATAATATGCGGGAAGGTACACAAGAATACGTCTGGGATGTCGACCTGTGTGTGTGCGTGCGTATGTGTCAATTTAGCTGTGTATTTGGGTCAAAGTGTGCAGTTTTTCGTGACGGATAACACACGTTCTGCACTCTATTTGGATACACGTGTTGCAAGCGGAGGAGGAAGGCGTCACGTTGCCATGGGAGGGGGAGGGGGGGGGGACGAAATCCATACACCTACAGTACACCACAGTAATCACCACCTCAGTCCCGGATAGTCTGATAAGCTGTGTCAGGTTTGAGGTTGTATGCCATTAAGTAGCTGTAGGAAAAAAAAAAAAAAAAGATAAAGCTTCACACTTCCTGTCTTTTGGAATGTACTCCGTAATAATGGCATTGTGACTCGTTTAAGTACCACGTTATTCCTCAGCTGAAATTCACGGCAGTACTTTCGAGCGGTTTCCTGTCGCAACTGATATTTATTTTCTAGGATGGGCAAGAAAATTAGAGTGCAATGTCCTGTGAGGTGTTCTGGTCGCCACCTGCAACGGCTTGACAGCAGCGGTGAAGCCGCCAAGGTCTTCAACACGGCAAAGTACCAGTGATCGTGGCAAGCTAAGGTGCTTCTCATATACGTCCTAGCAATTGAAAGACGCCTTCCCGTGGAAGCACTGGTATAACCAGGCAGTTCCACTGCCCTGTTATAACAGGTTCTTCAATTTCTTCCTTATTTTCAGACTAGAGGATGATGGACTGAAGGAGTAAGGCAACTTCATTTTTTTTTTTATTCTTGATATCCGCAGACGATTTTGTCTAGCTTAGGAGGGACTTTTCGATCTGGAGGTAGTGGAAAAAATGGTACAGAGAACGGAAAATCAGGCCCCGGGTAATGGCGGTCAGGATGTGTGTGCAAGAGCGTTCGTATTACAAGTCGTATTGTGGGTTTCGCAGCTCCTTATTTTCAGCGATTTATTATGTCTGGCACCTCGACATTTTCTTGTATGTTGTTTACATCGTGCCACTATCCATATGGGTTACATCAGTAATATACAAGAGGGTACTGTGGTATGCTGCGAAGAATAAATCGCTGAAGTGGAAGTGTTACGAAATCTGCAAAAGATGACAACGGAACTCGTACTTTCGTCGGTCAAGGAGGCACACTAACACTTCTTCCTTACTACAGCCCTCTTACCTCAACTTGGCCCAGATTTTTGCCCTGTTGCTGCTTATTTTACGTAGCTCAGTGACAGAATAACATAATACTGTGACTCTATAATGTCTACACCACTTCCATAGCACTTCTTCGTGACTAGCATCGAGTTCTAGCGGTAATATCATTTTATAACTCAGAATTCAAGATAGACAGAGGGCAATTTTTGGCCAAGTTAGGGTAAAAACGGGTATAGTTTATTGAAGAATATGACACGTTAATGTTACCCTTTGTGGAATCGAGGTTAATATTATAAAAAAAAAAATACAACAGAATGGTCAGGTGTAGTATACAAAAATAAATCGCTAAGGATGAGGTGCTGGGAAGTCCGCTAAGCCGACGAGAATACTGGGTGTGAGAGGAGGAGAAGGAGGAGGAGAAGGAGAAAGAGGGCGTGTGCTGCTCATCCGGCCATGACCAACCTCAACACTCGTAAACACCCACTTTGAAAGGCCTGTGAGTGCGGCGGTGCGGATTGTTGTCTCCTGAAGCAGCTCTGACTGTACTGTACACTGCACCGCAGGGGTGTGGGCAGGGGAGTTGACAAAACAGAACATATATGAATAAACAAGCGTAGGCTACATACTCGTAAGTGCACAACACTTCATTCTCACAGTGCACCAGCAAAGAGGCTTTGTGATATCACGTTAGTCTCCCGTCCTGCAATGTCCTGTACCTAGGTTTAAAATACTACCCATCTGGCATTTAAAGTGGGTGTTGGCAGCGTTTTTTCATAGTACACGTATATCATATACGCTAATATGCACCCTGTCAGTTTATATTTATAGCACATACTATATAACTAGAAAGCACTCAGAGAGCGCATATCTCCGCCAATGCAATTAAAAAGGATCCCCATCCGCATCTGCCCCCAAATATAATCATTTCTTCCTTTTACCTTTCCACAAAATTTCACCTCCTTGACGTAGGTAATAAACAAATATAACACAGCTGCTACAACACTTAGCTGGCGTTTTTAAATACCACACCCCTTACAGACTCCCTTTTCCGATTCGTACTTGGTCAAAGTGAGGCAGGGTAGAAGGTTATCACTCCCGCACTCACTGGAGAAACCCTATTGGCCCAGCAGTGAACCATGTATATGGACTGACAAACACACATTAAACATGGACAGACAAAAAAGTGCCAGTATGTCACAACCACAGCGACTGTGACATACCATACGCAAAAACTGATAGCGGGTAACACTCACAACAGAACCACACATGTCCTCATGCGCAAAACTGAATTGTAAGGTAGACTGTGGCCGGTCAGTATATCATTCATATAGCCAAGGAATCGACAAAATGGTGTATGAAGGTCATAAACTGGGTAGTAGATCGAACTAAAAAAAAGAAAGAATGAAAAAAAGGCCACGTGTCCGGGTCTCATGAAGTCTCTGGAGATAAGTTATCCTCAGGACATGATACATCACTAAAATGTTATCGCGGCCTTGACAGTAAATATGAGGTAATATGTGCACAGCATCGACAACTGTACAAGTAAAAGGCCAAATCTTAGGCAGCAGTAGTAGCCGCAACCCCAGGCTCATCTTAATAAGAACCCTGTGGACTGCGGGTTGATGTTACTCTTCTGCAGTCCACCTTTCTCCTTTCGCGAGGAACAGGGAGGGAATAAAGGAAGGTTTGTATGACAAGGCGCGTGTTCGAGAAAAATATGAAGAGCACATGTGGGAGTGCAGAGGAAAAACCAAAAATAAAATAAAATAGTTACCAGTTACTATGTCGATTCTTCCCCTGTTTTATGATCTCCTGTTAATGTTTCTTGATCCAACACACTCCATTTATTTGTGGGGAACAGGGTAAGGATGATGATGATGATGATGATGATGATGATGATGATGATGATGATGCATTACCTATCACTGACTATAATATGGATACCAGTGTCTATTATGACGATGATGATGATGATGATGATGATGACGGTCTCACCTTATCCCCCCCCACCATCTCATCCCTCCAGATCTCTCACTCCCCTCTTCCTCCATCCAATTTACGCCTCGACCCCACCCACCTACCCTCCCAGCAAGACACACAAGTAACCACGACCAATGAGTCAAAAGCAATTAAACAAAACTTCCTTGTAAACTAAACACAGCCCAAGCGTGTAGGCAGAGGATTCACACACACACACACACACACACACACACACACACACACACACACAACGAGGTACATACACACAATCACAACATACATAAATTCATACGTCAGCTGGGACACCCGTGGGACATTCATCGCGGATATTTTCGGTATTTATCTGCCTGTCCATCTTTTGCCTAACACTGCACTCTCCCTACAACGAACAGCCTCGACAAAAGGACTTCAGGCACCCCTCTATCTACTCAGTAACGACCCATCCTCTCACGACACCACCTTCTCTCCTACATGCTTATTCCTCCTGATAATATTGCTCCCTGCTCCTGTTCCTTCTCCTCCTCCTCTGTCACCTCCTCCTCCTTCTGTTTTTCTTTTCTTTTTTTTTTTAGCTATTTCAATGTCATACACCCTCCTAGGAATTCAACTGTTCTCCAAAATAAAAAATACTCTGCCTCGTGCTGGTTACTATACATCTAGTAGTTTGATGAGAACTGATACATACATGTCCATACAGAGACGTGCAGTAAAAATAAAAAAAAAATACGAAGCATGTGGTGACAGTTACACTCCAAGGTGCTTATTTTGGAGATCCGGTTTCAATAAGGGTACACTATCTGCAGTAACTGAACTATTGACAGCACCGTGAAAATCTGACCATAAGAGGCATGTGTTTCCCAGATCAAACTTAGTCGTTGTGCCAAAGATGAAGGCAATTGTTTTATTATTTTTGGAGCTACATTTGTCTGTGTAGAGATGCGCATTAAAGAGCACATTTTAGTGCCATGTGCATAATAATGTTGGACTTCATATAATACGATATAATATTTCAAGTTTCTGGATACTTCTCTGTTAAAGTTAGGGTGGAACACACACACACACACACACACACACACACACACACAACGAGGTACATACACA
>JAGKTI010003379.1:28076-44585 GCA_018397915.1 Birgus latro
ATCCCTCTTTTTCCTCCATCCCTCTTCCCCCCCAGTCATCGGCCTCCCCCCCTCCCCCCCCGGTTTCAAGATCATGACATTCGGCGTGTTGAACCCTTAGAGTGTGTGTGTGAGGTTGTAGTTGTTGTGGTAGTGCTGGCTCTCTCTCTTTTCTTTTTATACATTCTGTCCAATACTTTCGTTGTTTTTCTAAATCGTCTTTTTTCCCCATTTATCTGTCTATATAATTTTACCTACCATTTATGTTTATATCCATCTGTGTCCCTTTTATTCTTTTCCCTCCTTTCTTCCCTCTTCCATCCTTGTCTAGACTTTCCCTAATTTTCTAAACTGTTTTCAATTTTGTCCTTTCCTATTCGCTTTCTCTCTCTCTCTCTCTCTCTCTCTCTCTCTCTCTCTCTCTCTCTCTCTCTCTCTCTCGCTGTCACTTAGTCATACTCACGCGCTTAATAATTATCTTTCTCCTGTCCTTCCCTAACCTACCCTTTACTCTCCTCTCCTCTTCCATTACCGCTTCTCATTTCCCTCCTTCTTCCCGATCCCTCACTTTTCTCCTTTTATTTTTTCTATGGCAGTTGAAAACAAAACACACACACACACACACATATCTATCTAGCGATCTATTTATACTTCTATTTGTCTGCCAGTCCTAAATGGACCACACACAAATACACAACTCTCTCTCTCTCTCTGCCCACCCAGCCCCGGCCATATATCACAAATGACATATAATTTTCCATCATACTAACACAGGCCTCCATTTTCCTCTGGCTATATTATGTTAGAATACATTAATACCGATGGGGATGAGATGGGGTATGGGGAGTAATAGTAAGCGGTAAGGGATGGGGAGTAATGGGGATGGCATGCAGTATGGGGTGGGGACTGAGTGGATAAGGGGAAAGTCTTAGGGAGTAAGGTATATGGGATGGGGAATGGAAAGCAGTGGGTATAGGGTGGGGAATGAGGTGAAGGGATGAGGAGTAATGGGTATGGGAGTAATGGGCATGGGAAATAATGGGTATGGGAAATAATGGGTATGGGAAATAATGGGCATGGGAAATAATGGGCATGGGAGTTATAAGTATGGAGGAATGAGTACGGGGAGAATCAAAGAGAAAAAGAGAGAGAGAGAGAGAGAGAGAGAGAGAGAGAGAGAGAGAGAGAGAGAGAGAGAGAGAGAGAGAGAGAGAGAGATCTACTTAATATTCAAGGTTGTTTCTCGATTTAATTTTATGGAGACTGACTGAGGGACTGGAAGGGAATGATAGCAAAAGTGACTGGTGGTGGTGTGACTGGTGGTGGTGTGACTGGCGGTGGTGTGAATGGTGGTGGTGTGAATGGTGGTGGTGGAGTGATATGTGGTGGTGTGACTGGTGGTGGTGTAACAGGGGGTGTGACTGGTATTTAATAAGGGTGCTGATGTGGATGGATGTACGAGGAAGTGCCTTCAGAGGGCTAGGCTACGTGGAGAGAAAGGAGAGTGGAAGACTGTCACGAGGTTTACGTGAATGAGGTGGAAGGAAAGAGGGGGGAGGGAGAAATTGAGGACGAGATGGAGGGAAAACAGTCTAGAGTGGAGAGTGAAAGATGGACAAGAAGTGTACGTGAATGAGCACGAAGGGAGAAACTGAGGATGAGATGGAAGGAAAGTACAGTAGTTTGCTGGCGGAAGGCTGGGTGACAAGATGATTAATTTTGTTTTTGACCACCCCTTCCAGGATTTAGGTATGTCAACAAACAGACTGATATAGATAGATTGCCAGATATACAGACACAGTTAGACAGATAGATAGACAGATCGATAGCCAGACAGGTAAACAGGTGAACAGACACAGCTACATTTAATACCTACCTCTAGTTCGAAAAGTATCTACTAAGGTAAACAAAATCGTCCGGAAGTGGCATAAATTAAAAAAAAATATGTACTAGTACATCTGATTCAATTGGGTGATGTGTAACAGAGGAGAATAACCCGCTGAAGAAGAGGTGTTACGGAAACCTTCTAAGAAAACGAGAAGACGGTCCTGTGATGGCCCAGTTCTTTTGTAGTGACAGGTCTCGCTCCTGGCGCTCTCTCTCTCTCTCTCTCCAATATTTTTTTCTTCTCTCCATTCTTCATTGTTCTCCCTCCCTGCACCTCCCCTCCCCCCCTCTCTCCCTCTGGTCGTTTTTAAACGTTTTATTCTCTCTCTCACATCGTCAGAAGCGAAGACCCTTTCACCCTCTGTATACACAAATACCATTCTCCAACTTTTTTCCGATATCAACAGCTATAACATTTTCCTTTGAGTAATGTGTTACCGGGTAGTTATTTTATGTAAAGTCTGTAAATCTGTTGAAGCAGTAGGGAACCTGACTTTTTTTTTTTTAATCTGTAATACTATGTACTTTGCTACGTGTCCTTCTGATATGTAATAAGCTTGTATTTAGTATTTTAACATTTGTAAGCTAGTCATAATAGGTGATAACCACTAAACACGTATTTAGTACTTTAACATTTCTAAGCAAAGTTAATTACGATTCCGTATATGTTTCGCAATAATATACTAAAACTTTATTGGATAAGGCAGTGAAAGGCTTAGCATCATGTCCGGAAGTCGCGTGGTGGTGTTGAATGTCTACGGTTTTGTCGATTTGTTTTCACTTGACGGTAATGAAATTCAACTTCTGAGACAGGGATGAGTCTCCTTGGTTACTAGTCAAATCAACCCTCCCTTCTGTGAACATCTGACCATCAACTGAGTTCAAAGCAGTTAAGGACCGCTGCCAGGTTATAACAAACGGATTAAATGGTCTATGTGCCTTGCGTAAATTACAAGGCGCTGGAAATGAAGAATTGTATCGTATTCTAAGTGACTATGGAGGTTTCACGATGTTTTACCAATTACACTTTTATTATTCCGTTGTGTCATAGATACAAACTATGCCAATTGACACGATATACAGTAACATGTAACAGAATATTAAAATGTAATGCGCAAAATACATCGCAAAAGAAGTAGTGCTATGAAACCTTCTGGAATAAGGCCACAGTGTACAGTGAGATGATAACAGTTGCGGTGCAGTTGTTGGAAGAAACCAAACTTTTCACCAAGTCTGTGTCGTCCACCTTACAACACCGATCTTTACAGGATGAAGACTTAAACTACCTCCACCCCGACCCATCAAACACTCTCATAACCCTCTCCTGCATGGAGATAATTGAGCGTTATGAGGCAAAAACGCGGAAAATGGTAACATCTCCTTAAATCACCGAAAACACTAGAAAATACGAAAACACCATCAACAACAAAATCTAATCAATTTACCAAGACCTAGACATAACCTAAATTAACATAAAAGGGGTGCGCTTGTTTCATCAGTACGATTCATTTATAAACTCATCACCAATCCATTGCCACCATACCCCGGTCCCCATCAACCCGTTTCGCCACCTGTACGTTTCTTTAAAAAGGCAACCTAATTCGAGCTGTTAGATTACGTTTTCATCCCTCCTTCCGCCCCGATCCCCTTGTTTGCAGTGCCCCTCTGACTTCACCAAATGAGATATTCCATTGGTACTCAGCAAGGAAGAAAATCTTTTGAAATACTTTTGTCCCCTACAAATTAATTTTGTCTAAAGGAAGAAATAATGAAGCAGCACCAAGCCATAATATTTCTATATGACACTGTGGTAGGAGAAGGAAAATAAAGGCCAGAAGAAACACTGAAATATGAAGAAGAGAGGCAGGGCAGAAGGGGACAGTACGGAGGGAAAGACTGAAGACAAACATGCCCCTTTTGGTCGTATCTTACAACAAGCAGCGATACTGGGGGAAGTACTCTTTCCCCCTTCCCCAGGGAGATAATTTGGTCTGGATGACTGCCGATAAAACAGGATTTCTGTGACGAAACGGGCAGAACGTGGTGGCGAAGCAAGCAGAACGTGGTGACGGCACGAGAAGGATCGAGGTTCCGAAACGGGTCTACAATGCGGTGACGAAACGGGTTGGTGACGATATCTGTATCCAACAACAAAATAGCACACATTTCTCCTCATTAACGTGTTTCAGTAACACCTAGATCATCCAAATTATAATAAAAACAACTTAGTTTGCATGAAATAACTGTTTATGGAAGATATCCCATCAACTTGACATACCGGTATCCACCCAATTCATTACGGCCAACGCCTCCCTGTATTTCCTTCGATTAATTTTACACTGTCTTGTAACTTGTTCATTTTACTAACCGAAGAAAACCTTCGACTCATTTCAATATACAGCCAAATCATCACCGCCTACTTGTTTTTGTTTATGTTCCTTATAACAGTAGCAGGCATTTAGAAAACCACAAGCTGCCAAATATTCAGAGAACCTGATTGCCATGAAATATCGTCTTTTGATATCTCTACAGAAATACATATTTATTGAAATTAAGGTATTCAATGGATACGCGTAATATCTTTTCTCATAAATTTTTGTGCACCTGCACATAATGGGCTTAATCAAGATGTCTCTCAAATATACTAAAACAATTAGGTGCAGCACACTATAGCCTACAAGATATAACTTTTACCAAACAAGCACTGCAATTGCAACTGTCATCTTACAATTCCACGAACTTCTGGAAAGTAATTTTATTACAGTATGCAACACAGTTACCTGGTTATTTCAGACTACAAAAAGTAAAGAGAAAAAAAGAAATATACCTGTTCTGGTGTATTACGGAAGCAGCCGGTTCACCCGTGGCAACTGTTTACTCAATGGATGCGTTAATGACAGGATCTCGCCGACGGGACTCGTCAGGCCATGTCATTCAAATTATGGGAAACCTAACGATCCAGCCTAACCTGACGTAAGCCCCCAGCTGGGATTGTTACGGAAAGGCTGCACCCGTGTGGCAAAAAACCTGCGCTGACTTTGTATATTACAAACCAAACTTAACCGAGAAAGCTATATACTTTTTTCCCTTTTTCAAGTTAGGACAGGTTAGGTTTGGTACTATATTTGTTTTCTAATGTATGCAGAGTAGCTCAGCTTAAAAGTTACCCAAAAGATTATCAATACTCACTACTGACTGCACTGGCATTCCTTCATGGTTCCAAACAACAGAAGAAATCACTATAAATAAGAAACTTGAGGTGAACACCCTGAAGCGTGTTTATAATGGTGTCCCCAATAGATGCTTGCATTTGAATCACAAAGAACGCAACTGTAAAGTGAAATTTTTCATGATAAGCGTATTCTTCTACATAATGTTACTATAACTGACGTTTTTATATGTACATAATTTTCTAGATTTATTATATTGCTTACTGAGGTCAGCTGTTTTGAGAATGTGATTTAGAGCATTTTTCCTATTTTTGGGTAGAATCCGAACAGCTGGATTCGGACGCAGGTCACCTGACGTAAACAAAAGACGAGATTGAGAAAAGGGCGAGAGGCACATATTACGTGAAGGTGAAACTGTCTACCGTCTATTCTAGACGATATAAGAAGTTGACCATACGCACGGGCTCCCAGACTTGGTCGAAGAGAAAGGGGAATATGACAGTAGTTAGCTTAAAATTGTCCAACCCAAATTAAATTGAATCAGCCTTCCAAACTACCTGTATCTCTGTGGTTACCCTTTGATTATTTTTTTCTTTTATTTACAGATATACGAGTATGATGCCAATGTCTGATTCTGTCCAAGTTCAAATAGCTCTGAAAGGAAACTTCCTGTAATCATCATAAAAAACTGCATAATCCCCACAGCCTGGGGACGTCTCTTCTGCATACCCTAACATTAAACGTATTCGGCTTATCGCTGGTGTCCCTGAGCTACAGGGGTTAGAATGATCACAATAACCTTTCAGCCCATGAATGTCACTGTTTACTGTCTGTTAATGCCAGATGATGTTATTCAACTTTAGAATCTGAGGCTGAAGTTTCAGGTTGGAACAATCTCAGTTTCTTTGAACCTGAGAATATCATTTTAGTGTGGCTTTTACCAAGGGTCTTATGTATTTCTTAAGAACTATGACCCCACAATATAATAAAATGTATATGTAGTGGTATACATTTCAAAATAAGTTAGCTATGGGGAATCACACTCTTCTGTTGCTTGTGACGTAAGCCAATCTCCGTTGAACCTTCTGATAGACTTGTTTTGGTTGTATGGGACAGAGATGAAGAATTTTGATGTTAGGACCAAAGGATATGAAGGCTTAGGCTGACTGATATATCTATTTCAGCTAGTTTAGATCCAGTTATGTTTGGTTTCTGTAATTCCCACTTTTCATGGTTTAGATTCTTTAATCAACCAATATTACTTATGCCAGAATTTCCTGTCCATTTCTATGATAATCACACAATATTTTATGTAGAACATAAAATCATAATGTATTACAGTATATGAGGCCCTCTGTAACAGAAGGTACCAACACCAAACAATTTCTGAAGTGCACTTTTTTTTTTTTTTTTTTTATAGCTATGACCTATTCTATTTTAGTTGCAATGGCATGAGCAGCACATCTGTCACTGAAAGTACGGTTGAAAGCTGCCTCCCCCAAAATGTGTTTTCTGACCATGCTTGCCTGCTACCCTGATGGTGGGGTGAAATTTCCGCAATGGAAAATATTAATATCCCACATTTTCAGAGCCAAATGGTTTCCTGTAAGCCAAGAAACCATTTACAGCACTGGGTGGTAACCATATAACCAAACCATACGTGCTCCCTACATGTCAACAAGTGGGTTGGTGGAGGGTTAGTGCCCCTCCCATAAAACAAATAACTCAGAGTCAAATGGCCACCCCTTACGAGATTATGGCCTCTGGCAATAGATAGATAGACAGATTTTCAGAAATTGCACTTTTTACGAAAAATGCTATTTGTCTCTCCTCTTCAAGCTGATGTGGCTTGAAGATCACGGTGTATGTGGGGGGGGGGAGGTTGCCTGCTGTACCGATTCATGGATGATGATTTGGCAACAACGGGTTCAAATACCCCTTAACTTTTAACTGCAGTTTCTGACAATGTTTACTCATGTTGTGTTTGTATTGTATCTTCTGCTGAAGAGGGCTCCATGTGACAAGAAGGTCTTATATGTTGTCACCAGTCATGGTAGTGTCCCTATACTGTATTCTATAGCTAGTTTATTTATTTCTTTTCAGTAAACTCTCAATTATCTGTTGTAATTCAGCCAAGCCCTGTGGCAAATAAAGTGAAACGCCAGATATTTTATAATGACCCCCCATCGGCTTAACATTCGGTGTCGAGCTGGATATTGTGTTATTACCCATCTCAACCCTCTATCCTGAAAACTTTTCCATGAGTAAAAGATGAAAACAAAGCATAAAATACAATAAAATAATGATAGAGTACCGTAATACAGTGCTGGTTGGCTACCAACTATGAGCTGGTTGATATGCCTTAACACTGGATATTGCATAGAACTGCTGGTTACATCCCGTTTCAGCACCAGATATTGCTTTAATAGAGCTGAGCCAGCGACGCCAGATACTGTGTCGGGACGGATATTGCAGTAACAGATAACTAGAGTTTACTGTATTTGTATTTTTACTTTTTTCTTTACACTTTTTCTTTTTTGCATCACTACTGTTAGATGAATCACTTTTTTGAGATATAAAAGGACTTGATTGATAGAAGCTTTGGCTCCAGATTCATGTACAGTACAAGAGAACAATATAGGCTTACCAATATCTTCAAATTTGTACTGTACTTGCAGTGACAGATGCTGTATACTTCGTGGACAATATATTGATTTTTAGTAATAAATAACTTTTCTCCCACAGGCTGTACAGAACCATTAGCTGAAATATGAAGAGGTTTTTAACCTACTGGTTCTGTTCCAATCTCCTGAAAATTTCTGAAAAACATAACCTAAGGAGGACATTATGTGCAACACCTGCAAGCCTCAGCAATAATCAGTATAAATTAAAGTACAGACTAGATTATGATTACCTGTGCAACCCTGAAAACTGTCAGAGCATAGAAAAACTCATTAAGCACCGGAAGAACAGAGGAGACATTCAAAAAGTCCTTGACATCAGCAAGAAAATGAAGACTGTTGATGCAAACTCACCAGAACATCAAGTGCTCCAACAAGAACTGGAAAATGAAGCACTAAAGATACCAAACAAGGCCAGTCCTCACCTTTGGGATTATGGTGATGATCCCAAGGTATGGTGGATGAGAATGTTAATATAATCATTCCAAATTTCCAGATCTGAATAACAATCTGCCACAATTCACATCCTTCTACACCTGCCCATACTTCCTTATTCTATCACTTATCACTGTAGTCCATTCCAAAGTAGAATGATAACTTAAAGTACTTTTTTTTTTTTTTCAAATACTAAGTCCTTGAAAATTACAGAAAATTTCTCTGTTAAAGTTCCATTGCTATCTGTAAAGCTGATTTGCCAGTTTCCCCCATTTAACTGTCCCGCTTATTTGGAAAAAGTTGTGTTATTTTGGAACTCATCCCTGACTTACACAGTAATGAAGACTATCTGTAGAGTATGCTGTTCTGAAAAGATTTTGTCAAAATGAACCTTGTATTGTTATTCTGTGGTTGTACCATTTTTTTTTTTCAGGGTATATAATTATTATTATATTGTATTTATTTATCATTGTTGTAATTATTATTTATTAATTTCTTTCATACTGTAAAACTTGGCAGCATCAGTTTCATAAATTATGGTAAAATAAGGTATGGTCCAGTACATAACTTTTGTCTGTTATAACTTGTACAGTACCCAGAAGTTAGTATTGTCATTCCATATAAGTATGGGGGTGAGATTGTTGTGGAATGGATATGGAAGATGTGTAGATTGGCTTGGGAAGAGGGAAGGGTTCCAGAGGACTGGAAATCAGGTATAATTGTTCCTTTATATAAAGGATAAGGGGAGAGAGAAGTATGTGGTAACCACAGGGGTATTTACCTTCTTAGTGTGACTGGAAAGATATATGGTAGAATACTTATTGACAGGGTTAGGCATATAACAGAGGAGTTAGTTGGAGAACAAGGGGGATTTAGGAAGGGAAAAGGGTGTGTAGATTAGGTATTTGTTCTAAGATGTTTAGTGGAGAAGTATCTAGAGAAGGGAAAGAAAGTGTATGCTGCCTTCATGGACTTGGAGAAAGCTTATGACAGAACAGATAGGCAAGCTATGTGGAAAGTATTAAGAATATATGGAGTGGAGGGAAAACTGTTGAGTGCTGTGAAGAGTATGTACGAAGGAGCTAGGGCTACAGTGCAAGTGGATGGTGAGCTGAGTGAGTTCTTTGATCTGAATGTGGGACTGAAACAGGGTTGTGTGATGTCTCCGTGGCTGTTTAATATATACATGGATGGGGTTGTAAAGGAGGTGCAAGGTAGGGCAGTGGATGTGGGAGTGGCTCTAATGAATGAGGGTGAGATGTGGAAGATTCCGGTGTTGTTGTTTGCTGATGATACAGTATTGTTGAGTGAAGATGACTGGAAGTTGCAAGGCTTGGTGAATGAATTTGGGACAGTGTGTAAGAAGAGGAATCTGAAAGTCAATGTAAACAAGAGTAAAGTTATGGTGTTTGAGAGGAATGGAGTTACAGAATGCACAGTGAGGTTGGATGGTGAGGATATGGAGAATGTGAGTGCATTCAAATACTTGGGTAGTGTGATGAGAAAGGATGGAAGTTTTGGGGATGAAATACTTAAAAGGGTACAGCAGAGAAGGAAGGTTGTTGGTTCACTGAAAGCAGTGATGAGAAATAGGGAGGTGAATATGGAAGTCAAGAAGTCACTGCATGATAGTATTGTGATCTCTACCCTGACGTATGGAAGCGAGGCATGGACCTTGCTAGAGGGTAACAAGTCAAGAGTGAGGGCAGTGGAAATGAGTTACTTGAGAGGAGCATGTGGAGTGACATGGAGGGAGAGGTTGACGAAAGAAATGAAGGAACGTTGTGGGGTGGATGTGGATGTGGTTGAGATTAGGAGACGTACACTGAGGTGGTTTGGACATGTGGAGAGAATGGAGAATGAAAAACTGACTAAAAGGGTGTATGCAGGTGGGGTGGAGGGAAGGGAAGACCGAGGATGAAGTGGAGGGATGGAGTTGAGAGGTATATGAGGGAGGGGGGAGTGAGCTGGGGGGAGGGTAGGCAAATGGTGGGTGACAGAGAGACTTGGAGGCGTTTTGTCTGCGGCCACCCTTTGCGGGATTAGGGCGTCAGGCTACAGATAGATAGATAGATTCCATATAATAACTGTTGCTGCAACTATCTGTGAAACATTTTAAGAGAAGGGAAGTTAAAAATGGAATTTTCAGGCAAGAGAATAAAGAAGAATGTGGAAAGTATCTGACTGGCTGGTAATGTTGGCTTGAACAAACTATACAAATACCAGAAGCCATCTCACGACGGGATCTCACCACGTGCATAGCCAGTGATGTAACACAATGTAGCACAGGCAAGCGCAAGGGAGGTCTTCACTCGGTCACTGACGCTGGGAGAAGGACGCTCTGGAGCGCTGGCGCATGGAGGGGTGTTAATTTTTTTACACTGCAAAGGCAGGGTATTGCATAAAGGGGGATCGTATACCAGGGTACTGCAGTATGACAGAACACTTCCAGTTCTTAAATTGGGTGGCTGCTGTGCTACCACAGACAAGACACATATGCAAAATCTCATTTATTCTGAATGCCAAACTTTCCATTTTTTATCCCCCAAGATCATGAAATACGTAAACCCAAATCCAGGGCACCCATTTCCCCAGCACAAGTAAGGCTTATACTGTAACCAAAATCTAGTTTACTTTGAATACTGACCTTTCCTTTTCTTTTCATACTAAGGTCCTGGAATATGTAAACCCAAAGCCAAGACATCCATTTCCCCCCAAAGAGTTCAGTGTTCTAGCCCAAAATCTGAATGTGCTTAGAACAGAGAACCTTGGCAATGTAACAGGCACCCGGAGTTACTACTTCCTTGGAGGACTGGCCGACCTGGAGCACGCTCTGGTCAGGTGAGGTTAACCCTGTGACTGCTAGAATCTGTTTTGGTACTGTAGTGATAACAGCCAATACCATTGCCCAAAATATAATAAACCTTTGTTGTAAGTTCCTTTCCTCCTCCTACCCCATGTTTGCATCTTCTCTAGTACCCTATTTTATTCCAGCCAGATTATTTATTCAGCTGAAAGTGAATACAGGAGCCAGAGGATATTAATACTGTTACCATTAGCTATGTCCTGGTCAGGACAATTCATACTGTGCATTTTCAGCTAATGCCAAATAATTATACTTTACTGAGAGTGAGTCATAGGAGCCTGGGAGTGTTAAGTTCCCAGTAAATTTAAAGAAAAATTACTTATCAAAGTTCTGTTGTTATCTGTGAAGCTGATTTGCCAGTTCCTCCAATGTACTGCACCAAATTTAAGTAAATCTATCTATCTATTGCTAGACGCCTTAATCCCGTAAGGGGTAAAAAGTTGTGATATTTTATTACACATTCCTTCTTTATAATGAGGACTGCTTGTACAGAATATCAATACAATTTTATATCACCTTCTTAAATGCAAATATACTTTCATTCTAGTGTCTAACTCATCTTATTTACCTTGCTGTGTCCATACATGTGAAATAAAAAAAAAAAAAATGATGATGATGATGATGATGATTTCTTCCCACACAGATAAACAAATGTCTCACCTAATGTGTGGATTTAACCTCATGTCCATATTGCATTGTTTAACCGTGACAAAAATCCCTAATCATTTTCAGCTCATTTGATGGCCAAATGTAGTCAGACTGGAATATCAGTCTGACTAGTAACCACGGAGACTCATTCATTCTTCCTACATAAGGTTTATTGAATTTCTTAAAAGAATGACTCAGTATGGTACCTGTATTCAGGTAGTGGGAATTGTTCAATTCCAACATTGGAAAACAAACGAGCCATAGTATATATATCCTGTAATATTACAGCATAAGTTTTCTATCCATGCAGATACACTGTGTCTCACCTTCTCAAATGTGGATTTACCCTCATGTCTGTGCCTGACCTTCTGTATGGTGAGATAATAGAGGAATGTGGAATGACCACTACAAGTGAAAACTCCCAGGTTAGTTTGTTATGAGTTACAGGCAGTCCTCATTACAAGTCAAGCATGTACAATTGCAGACAGTTATTCAAGTCATTACCCTTACTCATATACTCTTTCTCTTTGCCCAATTTCATCTCGTCTTCAGTCTCCCCTGACCTCTCTTCCTTTCCACACCACAGACATACACTCTCCTGGTCAGTCTCTCATTCTTGATTTCCTTCCTCATGGCTATACCATATCTAGTTACTTCTAACATTTTCCAGCACATCTTCATCAGCAGCACAACATTCCTTAACTTCCTCATATTTTTGTGTCTGTTCGAAATGAACAGATCTTGAATTTAGCTCTCCTTTGTTTTGTTTTTGTTTATTCTTGGAAGGAACAGTTTGTGGGCCCATAGCCTTTGGTTCCTTCTTCCTTGCATTAAAAAAAAAAAAAAAATTGTTTGTTTATAAAGGCTCCAGCATGCACTGGCCTTGGCCACCTGATGTTTTTTTTTTTTTTTTTGTTAATGTGTCCGACTCTGGGCATAGGCTTCACAGCCTGCTATCAAGGCCCAGCAGTCCTCCTACGATGGTGGCTCTTCACGCTGCTCTGTCACTAGCAGCCTCTCTATTCAGTCCTTTATCTTGAAGTCACACTTTATGACCTCAACCCATGGCCTTTTTGGTCTGCCTTTCGCAGCTCTATCCTCAGCAGCCATACCTCTTACCCTCCTTATCTAGTTGTCATCATCCATCCTCTTCACATGCCCAAACCATCTCAGTCTACCCCATCTCATCACAACACTAATACAGTCAAGTCCCATGCTTCTTCTCAGCTCTTCATTTGCAATCCTAACTCCCCAGGCCCATTATTTAAGGATGCACTACTGTACACATTCATCTGATCGTTTGAGTCTACAAATATCTGCAATTTCCTCTCAGATAACTAGTTTTCATTCCTTTTAAACTTTATTTGCACCCTAGTGGCCAAAGACATGGAAGTGATTTGTTTGTGCCCATCCCTTCCAGGATTAAGACATCTGGCTATGGAGAGAAAGATCAGCAATCCACTTTTTAGGTTCACAGTTATTAAACTCATACACAGTACGTGTACTCTGACAAGTTTATTGGGCAGTGAAGACCACAATATTGGGTTTTGAAAAATCGGTGCTCACAATCTCGCTATTTCTCAGTCATTATGAAGTGTATCAATATTTAGTTCACAGCTGTCTCTATTCTAAAATGTCAATGCTTTTTCCACAGAAATCAGATTCATAAGTATGTAATTTTTCTGTAATTTGCTCTGGACATACCAGCTTAAAGGAACATAAAAAATACAAGATACTGAGAATTCTATCATGCATCTATGTGTAGTGTTTCTGTATTTTTAATTAGCCCCTTCTCCATGGTAATGTTCATACGTACATACATTATCTAATCCTGTGTCGCTTCACGAGGAGCGTAGAAGCCCAGGGCTAGGCAAGTCGGTCCTGACATTTAAGATAAGTGACCAGCCTCACTCATCCCTGAGTGGCATTACGTGAGCAGTAAACCCCAACCACACACGCTCAGTCTGACTGGAACACCCTGACCACCCACTAAACCACCAGGCGCCATAAGTTGGTAATATGGTTACCACCCAGGATAGTAAATGGTTTCCTGGTGTACAGGAAGCCATTTGGCTTGTCACGCAGTGTAAAGTCGCCTGTAGACAAAAGCAAGAGGAAAGAATAAAAGAAAGAAAGAAAGAAGAGGAAGGAAGGAAAGAAGACACAAAGAGAGGAAAGGGCAGTCACCTGAGAGCAGCACTACATCGAGTGAGTGGATGGTGAGTGCCTCCACCTACCAATTTCTAGTTTATTTTTGCTACTGCCAGTTGATTCTGCACACAGTAGGGAAGGCATCTGGTAGTGAAGGGATTATTAATAAACTCATAACCCTTTCAGTATGTTGACATTATTTCTCATTTATTCCTGCCACTACCAGACGACTGAATGGTTCCGTGGCCCACTTGCTGTGTACTCTGTTGATGGTTTTCTCTCTTTATCAGTCATTCCCATTCCACTTATGTGATAGATTTTTATGATGATGGTGATAATGCCTTTTTGCAGCATATTACTTATGCAACTTTATATCAGGTACACATGTATGTAGGTATGCCTCCTTGTATAATGAGATACAGGTTGATCTATCTATCTATTGCCAGATGCCGTAGTCCCATAAGGGGTGGCCACAAATGAATCACCTCCATGTCGCCCTGTCCCCAGCCATTTCACTGCCCTGCTCCCAGCTCACATCCCCCTCTCTTGTATACCTCTCCACTCCATCCCTTCATCTCATCCTAGGCCTCAACCTCACTCACATACACTCTCCTCATCAGTCTTTCACTCTCCATCCACTCCACATGGCCAAACCACATCAATATGTTTCTCCTAACGCTTCCTATCACATCCACATCCACACCACAACGCCCCTTCACTTCCTCATTTGTCAATCTGTCTCCATATGACTCCACATGCTCCTGTCAAATAACTCATTACCACTGCTTTCACTCTTGAGTTGTCCCTCCAACAAGGTCCAAGCTTCACTTCCATACGTTAGAGTTGGTATCACGGTACTGTCATGCAGTAACTTTTTCACATTCATGCTCACTTCCCTGTTTCTTATCACTGCTTTCAAGGAACCAGCAACCTTTCTTCCTTGTTGTACCCTTTCAAGCACAGCACTCTCTAAACTTCCATCCTTACTCATCACACTTCCCAAGTACTTAAATGCACTCACATTTTCCATTTCCTCCTCATCCAACCTCACTGTACAGTCAGTCACTTCATTTCTCTCGAAGACCATAACTTTGCTCTTCCTTACATTCACCTTTAGATTCCATTTCTTACACACTCTCCCAAACACCTTTAGATTCCATTTCTTACACACTCTCCCAAACTCATTCACCAAGTCTTGCAGTTCCCCTTCATCTTCACTTAACAACACAGTATCATCTCCAAACAACAGTACAGGGAGTTTCCACACACTGCCTTCTCTCATTAGGGCCACTCCAACATCCACTGCCCTACCTACAGGTTGATATATTTTTTAATTTTAACCATTGGTTTGTTAAACTTTGAAAAAAATAATTATTCATGTAAGAAAATAACCTCCACTTAATACAGTTTCTATTCAGAACATTTTGTAAGAATACAACTTCAGTCTTGATTGAGGAATTACCATGCTTGTATATCTGTAGCCAAGATTTTTTGGGGTTGATTAATGTGCGAGTGAGTATCTTGTCTATTTCGCTTGGCATGCTGTCAGTAGCTTACACTTTTGTACTTTTTACTTTCCTTGTTTTCTTATTCATACTTTCATGCCATCCTTAGGTGAGAGAAAAGGTCAGAAATTTGATGATGATGTATTATCTGCCTGTTCCCTCTCTTGTTTATTTTTTGTCACTAGTTTCAGTCTGTTTATTCTCATCTTATGAATTTTCCTCAGGTGTACAGAATCATTGATCCCCCTGAAGGTGTGTGTCTGTCGGGTACAGCAGAGATGGCGCTGGGTGGATACTTAAGGAACAGACAGCTGAAACTCTCAGACCTGCCATTAAAACTTGCTGCTGTGTCCAGGTGTTATCGATCAGAGGTGTCAGGAGTATACGAGGAACGAGGCATTTATAGGTAATGTATGTCTGGTGGTCTAGTGGGTTCAGTCACTACAACTGGGTATATTGCTCACTCAAATGAAATGAAAAGAACATTATTGTACTGAAAAAAATTAATGACATTGCCAAGTGACAAACAGTAATTATAAACTGCATTTTATTATGCAGCACTGAAAGCCTAGTTCATGGCTTACTATAGGTGGCCAGATGCAGTAACATAAGAGGACTGATCTGACTAGTAACAATGATACTCACATTCCCATTTCTAAAGTAGGACTCATCTAATTTTGTGCAATCATGACTTAGAACTCAAGCTGCAGGAGAGGTGCAGTTCAGTCTGGTGTAAACAAACACTATGAGTGCTTTTTAATTAACCCTTTCAGCACCATATAGTTTTTTTTTTTTTTTTTTTTTTTTTGCTTCCCTCCTGATGACTTTATTCAGACTGACTTTTGAACTGGAGTCTGGATGGGTCAGATGTTGGCTTCATTAAGCCCTACATTATGACTGGTCTCTCCTGCAATGAATAAAATTGTATGGAAGTTGCAGGAAAAAAAACTTCCTTTGAGTTGAAAGGGTTAACATTTATAATGAGTTAACATTAATCTAGAGAGTGAACATACTGCACTTCGCAGCTTTAGTCTAAATTGTGTTAGACAGTTTTATTCACCAAAGGGAAATCTCCTGCAGGTAAAGGCTCAATATTATACTGTATTGCTAAGGTGACCAGATTTATTGGAACTAAAAGTAGGACATTGTCACGTGTATATGTACTTCTTTCCTTCCATTCTCTTCTT
>JAGKTI010003380.1:0-13233 GCA_018397915.1 Birgus latro
CCACACTATCACCCAATCAGTTTCTCCACACACCACACTACGCCACACCATACTACAACAGTCCGTTTCTCCACACCGCACCCTACGCCACACTATCACCTAGTCTGTCTCTCCACACATCACACTATGCTACACCACACTACCACATTCTGTTTTTCCACATCCCACCCAACACCACACACCAACTTTGCATACTACGCTACCGCACCATGCAGTTTGTTTCTTTACCACACTACCACATCACACCACGCCACGCCACACTGCCACACAGTCTGTCTCGCAACACGTCACCCTATCACGTCGTCTTTCTTTCCACCACCATACCACATCATACCAACCTCCCTTTCCACCACATACTTCCCCCTCCACCATACTCTCTGTTTCTCCAACACCATTATCACATCATCATCACGCAGCTTGTCTCTTTACAGGCCACCAAACCACTATCCCTCCCCACCACACCACACGCTCACCACACCATGCAGTCTCTCCTCCCACACACCACACCACATCACACCACCTCCCCCTCCATCAAGTAATCTGTCCCTCCACCCGCCACTCCACACCACACTACACCACTCCACACCACTATGAAGTTTATCTCGACCACCACACTACGTCACACAACACCACGCTGTCTCTCCACCACACCACACCATACAATACTGTCACACCATGCCACATCACCCTCCCTCCCCACCACACCACAGTAATGCAAAACACATTCTACCAGCATGCAATCCCTCCATCACCTTGTGGTCTCTCCAACCCATCCCACAACCACCTCCACTATCACCATGTAGATTCTCAATCACCCACAACCACCACCACCACTACAACCATGCAAAATCTCGAGTCTCCACCACCGCCAAGAAATCTCCACCAATTTCTACTACCATTATGCACTTCCTCCACCAACCTCAACTATCATTATGCAGTCTCTCCACCAATCTCCACCACAACGAAGTCTCTCCATCAACCTCTACCAACACCATGCAGTCTCTCCACCATACCACGCCACACTACCATCATGCAGCCCCCATCAAATTCCACTAACACCAGTTTCACCACCATTAGTTTGTCTACACCACAGTGTTGTCTCCACCACTCATCCTCCACCTCTGTTCACCTCCACCATGGAGTCTCCATCACCACGCTGTCTCTCCCCCACCACCACCATTCCACACTACTCAACTAAATTACCACATCACTAAGCCATACCACCACACCACCATGCCACACTACTAGACTACCACGCCACACCATCACACAACACCATCTCACCATCACCACGCAGTCTTTTTCTCCACTCGGAATACTACCACACCGCGCCACACTACACCATCACACAGACTGTCTTTTCACAAGCCACACCGCACCACCACACAGTCTGTTTCCTTTCCAGCACCCGTCACATCACCATATCACACCACACCATACCACCACACAGCCACACCACCACATCAAACCACACCGTCAAACCACCATGCCACACCACACCATCCATTCATCCTCTCCACAACGCATTCTATCTCTTCACCACTCTCCACATCCACCACAGTCTCTCTCCACCACTACCATACGTCTCTTCACCAGTCTCCTCCTACGACACGGAATATGTTCAACACCATGCAATCTCTCCACCACCATCACCATCGTTCAGTCCCTCTACCACAATCATACAGTCACTTTACCGTCATCATGAAGCTTCTCCACCACCATCATGCAACCTCTCCACCACCACCATCATGCAATCTCTCCACCACCACCACCAACAGTCCACCACCATCATGCAACCTCTCCACCACCACCACCAACAGTCTCATTACCACTATTAAGTTTCCCTACCACCACCACCACCAATATGCAGACTCTCCACCACCTACACCACCACTACCACACCTATGCAGTCTCTCCACCACTATCGCCATCATCACCAACACCAAACTGTCTCACTACCTCAATGTCTCCATCATCCCCACCACCACCACACAATCTCTCTAACATTCCCAAAACCACCATGCAGTCTCTCCAATACCACCACACAGTCCACCACCACGCACCCGCTCCATCAATGACCTCCACAACGTAGGACAGGGCAGGGTCAGGTTCCATGGGACGTGAGAAAGCAGGACAAAGGACAGGGTATGACTGGACAGGACAGGGTGGGAGAGAGTAAGACAGGGCAGGACAGGATAGGGTTGGGTAGGATACAGCAGGAAAGGGCAGGACAGGGTAGGACAGGGCAGGACAGAGTAACACAGGATAGGACACGGGGGGGGGGAAGAGCATGACAGAGTAAGCTGGGGCATGACAGGGCAGAACAGAATAAGGCAAGGCAGGACAAAGAAGGAAAGTAGGACGGGGTGGGACAGGGTCAGGATAAGGCAGGACACGGTAGATCAGGGCAGGGCAGGGTAGAACAAGATAGGACAGAGTAAGACAGAGCAGGACAAAGTAAGGCAGCGCAAGCCAGGGTCGGACAGCGTAAAATAGGGCAGGAGTGAGAAAGACAAGGCAGGACAGGCTAAAACAAAGCAAGAGAGAATAAGACAGGGTAGGGCAGGGTAGGACAAGGTAAGACAGGGCAGGATAGGATAAGACAGGGCAGGATAGAGTAAAACAGGGCAGGACAGAGTAAGACAGGGCAAGACAAAGTGAAACGGGGCAGGACAGGACAAGACAGGACCGGGTAGGTGGGACAGGAAAGAGTAGGGTAGGACAGGCAGGAAACAGCAGGCCAAGGGAGGCAGGACAAGGCAGGACATGAGGGAAAGCGGGACAGGTCAGGAAATGCCTGAGAACAATTATGCTGTGGCGTCCTTCCTTCGTCCTTCCCAGCCTGCCCTTCCTGCCTCACTCCCTACTTACTTGCTTTCCTCCCACCTTTCTAACTCCCTACCTGTCTGCCAACCTCCTGCCTCCCATACAGCCTGCCTTCTGCCTCACTCTTTACCTATCTGCATGCTTGCTATCTCCCGTCTTGCCTGCCTGACCGCTTATTCCTACCTACCTCCCTTAATGAGTCATTCCAACCCTACCTTTTTTTTATCTATCTGCAACACTCCCTGGCTGCTTGCCTCCCTATCTGCATGCACACCTCTAGTCTTCCTTCATATACCTCATCTCAACCTACTTATCTTCCTGTCTCCCTTTTAAATTGCCTGCCCCACTTCTTACCTACCTACCTTCCTATCGACCTACATGGGTACCTGCTCCTTTCACTACCTACTTACTGCCTGCCTGCCTGCCTATTCCTACCTACTAACATGACTGGCTGCCCCACTACCAACGCATCTGCCTGCCTCTACATTCCCATCTTACCTGCCTGCCTTACTCCTTCCCTACCTACAAGCCTGTCTGCTTCACTCCCTTTGTAACTGCCTGCCACTGCCACACTCCCATCCTGCCTGTCTGCCTCATTTCATGCCTACCTATCTGCTTCCGTTGCTGCATTCCTGTCTCACGCTTAACGGCCTCGCTCTCTCTCTCTCTCTCTCTCTCTCTCCCTCTCTCCTAGTTACCAACCTGCTTCACTCTCAACACCTGTCCTTTCTTTCTCACACTTCCTGCCCGCATGCTTACCTAAATCTTCACCTGAATCCCTCATTTTTTGCCAGCCTGCCTGCCTACCTGTCTCCCTGCCTACCCTCTTCTTCCCTCACTTCTTACCTTCCTGCATGCCTGCCTGTCTTAATCTCCACCTGCCTGCCTACTGCCTCCCTCATATCATGCCTGTTTCCCTGCCTCTCTAAAATTTCACCAGCCTTCTTACTACTCCTTCCACTCCCTCTTCCTCTCTACCTGCCTGACTACTTCCTTCATTCCCTGTTTGTCTGCCTGTCTGCCTCCGTTATTCCCTGCCTTATACTCATCCGCTGTCTACCTGCTGCCTTACTCCTTCCTGTGATGTCTGTTTTCTTCATTACACTTGCAACCATACCCACATTTACACACACATCCATACCCACACCCATACCCACACATGCACTCACACCCATATCCATAACACACCCAAATGCATATAAACACTCACACGGGTACACCACAACTACTTCCATACCCACATTCACACCCATGTCAATACCCATAGCTACACACACATCCGCTCTCACACCCGTCCTCACACCCACAGCCATACCCAAACTTACACCCACACCCCATACCACATCCACACCCATACCCCACTTACGCAGCCACACCCATGCCCAAATCCATAACCACAACCACACGTATCCACACCCACACTTACTCCTGCGGCAATACTGTACTCATACAATCACACCCACAGCAGGTCTCTCTCTCTCTCTCTCTCTCTCTCTCTCTCTCTCTCTCTCTCACACACACACACACACACACACACACACACACACACACACACACACACACAAATATATATATACATAAAAGCCCAAACCAACACATCGTACCTGCACACCCACACCTACATTTATTACATACTTACATATCCACACTTGTACAGTCGTCTACAGATATTAAATAACTATTTGGCCACACCTACACTTAGTAAATATAAGCCCATATCCACAACTATTTATTAATAACTACATATCCACATCTACACATCCACACCTACATTTAATACATACCTACACATCCACACTACTGTATACTTATTACATACATCAACACCCCCACCTACACATCCACACCTACTCTCTACACTTATTACATACCTACATATGCAGGTAGTACTCCCGAGGGGAATGGAATGCTGGTGATAGGGAGAGCTGGAGCTCCTTTCACTAGCTACCTAATCATCCTCCTTTGCTGACCTTTTCAGTGTGACAGTAACATGGAGAGTAGACCAGCATACTCTCCCAATCATTTCCTCTAACTATCCTATGCACTACACCACATGCGCTTTACATATCACACAACGTACCCCACTACGTTACAGGGGTTGACGCCAGCAAGGGCATGCGGCCAGAAAACTTTGCCCCCGCTACCTAGGTGACCAAGGCCGACACATGCAAGCATGTTGGAGCCTTCAAAAACGAAACGAAACGAAACGATATGCAGATCTACACATCCACACGTACACAGTTACACCATCACGTCTAGATCTACACTCACACCTAAACACTCGCACCTACACACCCACACCTACACAGTTACATGAAGTGATTGGAGAGTGGAGATAAGGGCCATCTTCAATAAGCAGTCTTATCACATTTCTCCTTCTCTTACGACATGGCGTGTTTACACTGCTGTTATTACGACGGTGAGAAAGGTGTGGAAGCTGGCAGACACATCAAAGGTATATGGATATGAAACACAAAAATCCAGACGACCATGAATGACCCTGTAACTCCTTTCAGATTTCTATCAGTCCTCCCATTAATCCGTACCATCTTTACTTGCTGTGAACGAGAGGCAAACCTTACGACACATCTACCACAACACCTGGGGGTTATTGAAGTCCCTGTATCAGTTCGGAAGACAGTAGCTCCCGAATTCCCTGAGCCCTCTTAAGTCTAACGTCTGGCATCAAGGCCAATGGACAAAACACTATACGATCACTACGGACGTCGCCTGGGCAGTTTCCCCAGTAAAGACCCGTTTTCCTTATTGGACATACATTACTATACGCCGGATCGCAACCAAAGTACTGTACCTAAACAGGTGAGAGAAGTTACACCTGGGGGCAACAAAGGAACATTCACATCTCTCCGGCAACAATCCACTTCCTGTTCTGATTAATCTCAGAAACGTCCAGCACAAAACCCATCAGACTATAATCAATGAGAGTGCCATTGCCAGTCTGCCCATGGTAACCTTACGTCACCTTCTGTAGCACTATGTTTGACATCAGTCGTGGGAGAAATTTAACGCTCTCCGGTAACGCACTGGGATTTCTAATGCCAGTAACACACACTGGACTCTCTTATTTTACAGACGAAGGAGATGTTTCTCTTAAGAATCGCCGTGACGCGAAAGAACCTGTAAAGATACACAGACAGAGTACACTAACTTATATAAACACAATCCCCTAAGGCAGCAATCTTATCGAGGTGCAATGGCCTCTACGGCATCACGTTCTTCAACACACGTGTACATATATCTTTCCTACATGCCCTACATACCTCCACTCTTACTACTTCATCAATAACCTTCACATATTAGCCGTGTTTAGCACCTGGATTTTGAGAGTCAAATTCTCGTCAAATGCCACCCTTGTTGTTACAGGAATTAACGTAGCAGCGAATCCAGTAACACATGTATATAGTGTATGTTGTCCATCCAACTGTCCATACAGAAACAAGATATTAACCAGTTCCGCGTCTAATTAACTATCTGTATTACCTCTGCAGCGTCATTCAAACCTCCGAAATTATATAAATACGTTAGTGTCATTGTTGTTCGTAGGAGAAAACTTTGATATAAATCTTCGCTACACCCATACCGTCCGATCAGTGACACCTATCTTCATTTAGTAAGCTACTCTACCTGTCCCATCATCCACCACCATCGCAACCCACCCCGCGCACTAACCCCCTAACCCACCCCACCCTCCTCAGCAACTACAATGTTTACTATACACTTCGTTTCCATCAACAATGCCGCCACTCATACAGCAACCATATTCATAAAGCGTACTGTACTCTTCCCTCGTACCATGTAATCCAACACCAACCGAACCCATACTGACCTATTTTTTCCATCCATCCACTCTTTGTTGCCTCTTCAAGTTTCTAGGAGACACATCTGATTTACACATCAACCAGGTATAAAATTACCATCTCTCTAACCTGAATGGTGAGTCGTAACATGAGAATAACATCAGATTATCATGTTACTCAGGATGAAATGCTATGGAAGGGATGCAGAACCGTAGGATTGTCTTATTCTGTCACTAAGCTAATACTGAAGAGGTAATGGGTCGTATCCCAAGTACCATACAAGAATTCGTAGCACCTCCTCCTTAGCGATTTCTTTTGCATACTGCACCTCTACACTATCTTGTATGTTCGTTAAATCGCTTTAATACTGACATCGTTTGTATCAATAACATACAAGAGGATACTGAGGAATAATGTGCAGACTAAATCGCTAGGGAAGAGGTGCCACGATATTTCCAAAGTCAGTTAAAATACGAGGCATAACATACATGAGGATACTGAGGAGTACTGTGCAAAATAAATCGCTCAGGATACGGTGTTACGAAACCTTGATAGCTATCATAGACGTACATGAAGATAATGGAGAGTAACGTGCAAACTAAATCGCTAAGGAAGAGGTGTTACGAAATCTCCACTTAAAATACGAGACTAAGAGTAACGCAACCAGCACCTTAACTCTATAATGCAAGAAGGTATTGGTACGTAATGTGCAGAATAAGTCGCTGAGGAAGAAGTGTTACGAAATCTTCACTTAAAATACGAGGCAAAGTGTTACCCAAGACGTCCCCCCCCCACCTCACACTGCAACACCTGTCCGACAATGACTGGACGAAAAGTTGCCTGGGAAACAGCTTCGTCACCCTGGAATCCAGTAGCATAGTTAGCAACGCGTCCCATGCCAGATGTTACGAGAGAGAAGAATGCTTGGGGAAAATGCCTATCGACTGCACAAAGATCATTAAGGTAGATTATCAATTTCTGCACAAAGATCATTAAGGTGTGTTATCAATTTCCGCTAAGTTCCAATCTTCCTATATAATTCAAGCAACAATCGCAAATACATTTAAGTTCCCAATTGCACTGCTGGGTCAACAGGAACAAGGGGGGAACAAACCTTGTCCAACAGCCTGATCAGCCCCATAATCGAACTCGAGGTCATTCAGTTGCAAGCTAAATATGCCACCACTGGACCACCGGCTGCCACTATGAAGGGGAAGAGGGAAAGGAGAGGTTTATGCATACTGTAGTAATGCTGAGCTTGTATTATGTACAGTGTTTTCGTCGAATAAGGAGCCTCCCTAGCGCTTCCTCTTTAGCGATTTATTTTACCTGTTCCACCTTAGCATTCTCTTCCGTACACACACACACACACACACACACACACACACACACACACACACACACACACACACACACACACACACCGGGCATTTGTTTATACATCAAGTGGCAGAGTGGCGATCTCGTATTCTGCATATTCGCTCATTAAGGAGTCTCTTGTACCTTTTCTTAGGCGATTTATTTTGCCTGATGCATCACAATATTCTCCTCTATACTTTTTATAATCTTTTAATCAATACAGATTGCATTAATAAATAAATGAGAACATTAGCCAACCTTATGAAGAAATCAACTGGTATGGAGGTGTTAGGGAGCCTCCTTAGTCAACGAGAATTCGACCCCTGGACCGCTGCTGGAAAGAACAAGAGATCTAGCCCATGCTGGGTCAGGGAACCCTTTCGCTGCGGCTGGTGCACAAGGATACTTTACTGATGCTATCATCAGAAAATTTTATTCGACTGAGAGAAATCCTTGCAGTCAAACGCATCATAAACAGTCTCGAGTCTCCCTTCCTCTGTTACTGGTACATCTAGGAATTTCATTTATGAAAATATCAGGCCATTTTATTCGGAAGAAACACTAGTATATCTTCCACAAGGTCCACCAACATGTTATAAAAACACCCCAACTGCTGTCATCCCGCAGCCTCGAGAATGAGACAAGTCACATGGAAAGACAGGAAACAAGGTGTAAACATTTTCAAACCCGTTCCACAATGAAGCGATATAGAGAGTTGACTTTCAAACACTACAGCTTTAGAGGGATAATGGTGTCACTTTTTTTTTTTCACACTCTGAACGAGGTCTACATTTTATTGGGTATCGAATAGAGCTATGAATTTGCGGGTGCGTGCTTGGGTGTGATGGATGTGAATCTGAGAGTGATGTGCATGTGAGGTTATGTGCAGGGCTGTGGCTCAATGGAGTGTGGGTTCGGGTGTGATGGTGTGAGGTGTCTGGGTATGGGTGTGTTGATGTGTGTGCATGTGATGTGTGGGATTTGGTGATAATATGCGGGAAGGTACACAAGAATACGTCTGGGATGTCGACCTGTGTGTGTGCGTGCGTATGTGTCAATTTAGCTGTGTATTTGGGTCAAAGTGTGCAGTTTTTCGTGACGGATAACACACGTTCTGCACTCTATTTGGATACACGTGTTGCAAGCGGAGGAGGAAGGCGTCACGTTGCCATGGGAGGGGGAGGGGGGGGGGACGAAATCCATACACCTACAGTACACCACAGTAATCACCACCTCAGTCCCGGAATGTTTGATAAGCTGTGTCAAGTTTGAGGTTGTATGCCATTAAGTACTGTAGGGAAAAAAAAAAAAAAAGATAAAGCTTCACACTTCCTGTCTTTTGGAATGTACTCCGTAATAATGGCATTGTGACTCGTTTAAGTACCACGTTATTCCTCAGCTGAAATTCACGGCAGTACTTTCGAGCGGTTTCCTGTCGCAACTGATATTTATTTTCTAGGATGGGCAAGAAAATTAGAGTGCAATGTCCTGTGAGGTGTTCTGGTCGCCACCTGCAACGGCTTGACAGCAGCGGTGAAGCCGCCAAGGTCTTCAACACGGCAAAGTACCAGTGATCGTGGCAAGCTAAGGTGCTTCTCATATACGTCCTAGCAATTGAAAGACGCCTTCCCGTGGAAGCACTGGTATAACCAGGCAGTTCCACTGCCCTGTTATAACAGGTTCTTCAATTTCTTCCTTATTTTCCGACTAGAGGATGATGGACTGAAGGAGTAAGGCAACTTCATTTTTTTTTTTTATTCTTGATATCCGCAGACGATTTTGTCTAGCTTAGGATGGACTTTTCGATCTGGAGGTAGTGGAAAAAATGGTACAGAGAACGGAAAATCAGGCCCCGGGTAATGACGGTCAGGATGTGTGTGCAAGAGCGTTCGTATTACAAGTCGTATTGTGGGTTTCGCAGCTCCTTATTTTCAGCGATTTATTATGTCTGGCACCTCGACATTTTCTTGTATGTTGTTTACATCGTGCCACTATCCATATGGGTTACATCAATAATATACAAGAGGGTACTGAGGTATGCTGCGAAGAATAAATCGCTGAAGTGGAAGTGTTACGAAATCTGCAAAAGATGACAACGGAACTCGTACTTTCGTCGGTCAAGGAGGCACACTAACACTTCTTCCTTACTACAGCCCTCTTACCTCAACTTGGCCCAGATTTTTGCCCTGTTGCTGCTTATTTTACGTAGCTCAGTGACAGAATAACATAATACTGTGACTCTACAATGTCTACACCACTTCCATAGCACTTCTTCGTGACTAGCATCGAGTTCTAGCGGTAATATCATTTTATAACTCAGAATTCAAGATAGAGGGCAATTTTTGGCCAAGTTAGGGTAAAAACGGGTATAGTTTATTGAAGAATATGACACGTTAATATTACCCTTTGTGGAATCGAGGTTAATATTAAAAAAAAAAAAAAATACAACAGAATGGTCAGGTGTAGTATACAAAAATAAATCGCTAAGGATGAGGTGCTGGGAAGTCCGCTAAGCCGACGAGAATACTGGGTGTGAGAGGAGGAGAAGGAGGAGGAGAAGGAGAAAGAGGGCGTGTGCTGCTCATCCGGCCATGACCAACCTCAACACTCGTAAACACCCACTTTGAAAGGCCTGTGAGTGCGGCGGTGCGGATTGTTGTCTCCTGAAGCAGCTCTGACTGTACTGTACACTGCACCGCAGGGGTGTGGGCAGGGGAGTTGACAAAACAGAACATATATGAATAAACAAGCGTAGGCTACATACTCGTAAGTGCACAACACTTCATTCTCACAGTGCACCAGCAAAGAGGCTTTGTGATATCACGTTAGTCTCCCGTCCTGCAATGTCCTGTACCTAGGTTTAAAATACTAACCATCTGGCATTTAAAGTGGGTGTTGGCAGCGTTTTTTCATAGTACACGTATATCATATACGCTAATATGCACCCTGTCAGTTTATATTTATAGCACATACTATATAACTAGAAAGCACTCAGAGAGTGCATATCTCCGCCAATGCAATTAAAAAGGATCCCCATCCGCATCTTCCCCCAAATATAATCATTTCTTCCTTTTACCTTTCCACAAAATTTCACCTCCTTGACGTAGGTAATAAACAAATATAACATAGCTGCTACAACACTTAGCTGGCGTTTTTAAATACCACACCCCTTACAGACTCCCTTTTCCGATTCGTACTTGGTCAAAGTGAGGCAGGGTAGAAGGTTATCACTCCCGCACTCACTGGAGAAACCCTATTGGCCCAGCAGTGAACCATGTATATGGACTGACAAACACACATTAAACATGGACAGACAAAAAAGTGCCAGTATGTCACAACCACAGCGACTGTGACATACCATACGCAAAAACTGATAGCGGGTAACACTCACAACAGAACCACACATGTCCTCATGCGCAAAACTGAATTGTAAGGTAGACTGTGGCCGGTCAGTATATCATTCATATAGCCAAGGAATCGACAAAATGGTGAATGAAGGTCATAAACTGGGTGGTAGATCGAAATAAAAAAAGAAAGAATGAAAAAAAGGCCACGTGTCAGGGTCTCATGAAGTCTCTGGAGATAAGTTATCCTCAGGATATGATACATCACTAAAATGTTATCGCGGCCTTGACAGTAAATATGAGGTAATATGTGCACAGCATCGACAACTGTACAAGTAAAAGGCCAAATCTTAGGCAGCAGTAGTAGCCGCAACCCCAGGCTCATCTTAATAAGAACTCTGTGGACTGCGGGTTGATGTTACTCTTTTGCAGTCCACCTTCCTCCTTTCGCGAGGAACAGGGAGGGAATAAGGGAAGGTTTGTATGACAAGGCGCGTGTTCGAGAAAAATATGAAGAGCACATGTGGGAGTGCAGAGGAAAAACCAAAAATAAAATAAAATAGTTACCAGTTACTATGTCGATTCTTCCCCTGTTTTATGATCTCCTGTTAATGTTTCTTGATCCAACACACTCCATTTATTTGTGGGGAACAGGGTAATGATGATGATGATGATGATGATGATGATGATGATGATGATGATGATGATGATGATGCATTACCTATCACTGACTATAATATGGATACCAGTGTCTATTATGACGATGATGATGATGATGATGATGACGGTCTCACCTTATCCCCCCCCCACCATCTCATCCCTCCAGATCTCTCACTCCCCTCTTCCTCCATCCAATTTACGCCTCGACCCCACCCACCTACCCTCCCAGCAAGACACACAAGTAACCACGACCAATGAGTCAAAAGCAATTAAACAAAACTTCCTTGTAAACTAAACACAGCCCAAGCGTGTAGGCAGAGGATTCACACACACACACACACACACACACACACACACACACACACACACAACGAGGTACATACACACAATCACAACATACATAAATTCATACGTCAGCTGGGACACCCGTGGGACATTCATCACGGATATTTTCAGTATTTATCTGCCTGTCCATCTTTTGCCTAACACTGCACTCTCCCTACAACGAACAGCCTCGACAAAAGGACTTCAGGCACCCCTCTATCTACTCAGTAACGACTCATCCTCTCACGACACCACCTTCTCTCCTACATGCTTATACCTCCTGATAATATTGCTCCCTGCTCCTGTTCCTTCTCCTCCTCCTCTGTCACCTCCTCCTCCTCCTCCTCCTTCTATTTTTCTTTTCTTTTTTTAGCTATTTCAATATCATACACCCTCCTAGGAATTCAACTGTTCTCCAAAATAAAAAAATACTCTGCCTCGTGCTGGTTACTATACATCTAGCAGTTTAATGAGAACTGATACATACATGTCCATACAGAGACGTGCAGTAAAAATAAAAAAAACTAAGAAGCATGTGGTGACAGTTATACTCCAAGGTGCTTATTTTGGAGATCCGGTTTCAGTAAGGGTACACTATCTGCAGTAACTAAACTATTGACAGCACCGTGAAAATCTGACCATAAGAGGCATGTGTTTTCCAGATCAAACTTAGTCGTTGTGCCAAAGATGAAGGCAATTGTTTTATTATTTTTGGAGCTACATTTGTCTGTGTAGAGATGCGCATTAAAGAGCACATTTTAGTGCCATGTGCATAATAATGTTGGACTTCATATAATACGATATAATATTTCAAGTTTCTGGATACTTCTCTGTTAAAGTTAGGGTGGAACACACACACACACACACACACACACACACACACACACACACACACACACACA